>JABCKB010000074.1:0-17178 GCA_013184455.1 Fusarium continuum | reverse complement strand
TTTTATAGGTTTTTAAAATTAATATAGAAGCGGCCATTTCTTGTGGAACCCTGACGCAGCCCTAAGGGTGGCATTGCTGGTGCTCCTGTCGTATTATCTGATCTGCACGACGCCGGGTTCATCCCCTTACTTGGTAGAGTTGTCTTGTACAACCTCTTGTCTCTCGGAGCATATCACGTTCCGTCATAGCCGCTGGAGCTGTTGGCGCTTCTGCTTTCTTCCTAGTGAACGTTGGCTTGTTAATCGAAGCCTTTGACATCAATCCTTGCACAAGTTGATAGAATTTGGAAGCACGGTGTCACTTGTGTCCTGGTTGGGAGAGGAACTCGTCAAGAGCTTTGTTGTATAAACGCCTTCATCGGGTCCCTGGTTCTCGATGTCGGAAGTAGAGTGTGCTATATTCAGCTCAAGTGGCTTACAGTTAGCAACTGAGACTGACCCTAGCTAGGAGTTTCTTTGTGAAAAGAAGAGCACTGCCTGGGTGACATCGGTAGAGCGACGGTGGTACAGTAGCAATGGCAATTATCGCATTGTCTAGTAACATTACAAAGCCTTTACGAGCGGAGTTTTCATGTTGATCTCGGGGACGATCTCTAAAGAGTAACGTGCGTGGCCCATGATCAGCATTGTGCACTGGCTCAGCTGGTCTCTAATAGGTAGTGATTGTCAGTTGCAGTAGAGGGCTTCCGATGTATGTTTCATGAAAATCTCCGATTGAGTTGAGTTAACTGAAGCCCAGCAGGACAACGAGGCGAGGACCTGCAGATTAGATACGGTACCGTACCACTTGCAGTACCTTGCATGGGTTTCAAAGTCATAACCAATCAACAGGTCGAGAGCCCAACGGCTATGTTCCGCATTTACGACGGCAGAAGAGACGCTCCTTACTTGGGTAGCGTCGAACATCAATATGGATCTTCTCCTTTTCTCTCCGGGCATTGAAACAAACCATTTATGGGTCGAGTGGAGGTAGGTGACTAGTCAGGTGGTACCTGCTTTGTGGGATTCGGAGTTTGCAGCTGCCCATGGAGATCTTGATCTTGCAGTCCACGGCAGGTGCGCACCAAAATCTTTGGAGCCTAGCATGACTTCTGAATCGTCCACACAACACAACCTACCGGTACTGCAGGTACGTATCAACAAGTCGGCATCTGTTTGAGACAAAACTGGCTCAAGTCAACACTCGCCTTTCTCACTGCTTTGCTACTTCTACTATATTCGTCCCAATCGCGAACCATGTCAGACTTTCTCGTCTCAGCAGTGGCGGCTGAACAATGACAAGACGCGTGCCGTGGCGCTTAATTGACCACTTCGGCCCATTTTAAGACATGGTCGCTAACGAGACCCTCGTCCATTGGCCATCAACGATCAACAACTTATTAACTTTTTTTTCTTCTTCATCCAAATGGGCGTATCGTACTGAGCTCGGCGGTTCCGGCATTCTATCAGACGAGACTTGGTCAGCTCAAGCCCTTTTCCCAAGAGGACCAAGATATTGGAACTATTTCCGGAAGAAACGATCATTGACCAAAAATAAGATCTGATTAGACTTGGCAATCGTACAGTGAACGCCAGGTCGACACACACCGTCAGATTATCGAGAAACATTTCCGTTGTCCGGCATCCCAGCTGCTGTTGGACAGCGTTACCTCGTTTCTCATACACATATCAGCCCAATATTGGCGATGCCGCGCAGCTCCTAGTAGCTAATACAATCACGTCATTCTTATTACAATCTGAGCTACTTCACGAGTCCTTGCCCAATACTATTCTTCACATGATGAAGTATCAAGCAAAACAATTCAATATCGGATATCCTAGGGTATACTGCCTATACGCCTGACGCCTATTCACACAACAGATTTATCCGGGTTCGTCATAGATTATTACATCCCCTCCAACCGGAGTCCCCGATCTATTTACTCATGTCCATTTGTGCTGCTCAAAATCGGTGTTGGGAGCGGCGGCATCTCGTTACTGCTAATCGAACCGGCTATGCTTCCAGGTCTTCCAACTCGGCTCGTTTTCCGTGACGAGAACCGGGACAGAACAGACAAGGATTTGGTTCTCTCGTTACTCACAACGCTCGCCCTATCCGAGCCAGCCTTACCAAATTCTCGAAGAGTAGCTGTATCGATGAAAGCTTGTGGGAAAATTCCCGTTTTGCCCTTGGAATTTGTACCTGACCAGCACCAAAATTCTTGATACGGCCCTATTCACAAGTCAGCTCAAAGGCACTTCAAGTGTAAATACAGGGTTCTGATGGTTAACTTACAGCTGATGTTGGTGATGACCTCGTCTTTCTCAAATTTGAGCCAGTCCCCTTTTACCTTGTCCTTATGGTTGAACTTCCACCTTGCGGTAGCCTGAACTGGGCTCGTTCCATCTATCTTGATCTCACTGGATGGAGGCGGATCTAACCTCAGAATCTCGGTCGGAACAGAAGCATACAATCCGTCATGCCAGCCCATACACCACTCTCCGAGATACTTTGGTGGCCAACTCAATCCGCAAATCCTCGAATTCTTCACCAGTTCAAGAGCTGGGGTTCGATCGTATAACAATCGCTGCCCGTACATTCGCCTGGCGGCCTCTCGAGAGGTCCCTGTAGGCAAGGTGCAGAGGTCATCGAACTTCTCAACAGCGGGGTGCGTCTCAACAGGAGCTTTGAAATGAAGGTCATAGTCGTTCTTACATTTGGCGGGAACTTCAGCTTGCTCAATTACCGTGAACCCTGGGACGGCCGGTAAAGGACGAGGATGGCGAGCCAAGTGCGCAAAGAGCATTTTCTGACTGGTAAAGACGGTCGCATCACTCGCATGAAGCGTTCGACCTTGTGCCACGCAGAATAGGCAACCATAGAGGACATCGTCCGAGCGCCGCGTTGGTAGATGACACTTTTGAAGGAAACGCAATCTGTAGCCGATCCCATTCTTGATGAAGTTTCCACGATCTGCAAGGCTGTCAGTACATGACTTTTGGGGATACTCCTTTTCACGCACCTGCTTTATTGACATCCAAATCAATCTCATTGAAATCCAGTTCAAAATGACACTTGACACATTTCGCAATCGTGGCTGTGGTAGCGAAGCCCTGTGTTGATCAGCATACTGCAACAAGAACGAAAGACGACCGTTCAACATACTGGTTTCATGGTTTTCCGAACTCCAGCTCCCCCATTGAGGATCTCCTTCGCACCATCGCAAAACCCCCTGTAAACATAGAAAGAGCTCTCAGGGGTGAGCTTGCAGTCGATGGCAGAAGGGTTCGGTGGGTGTTTGGGGATCACAACTTCAGTCTCCACAGGAATCGGAAGATTATCTACCTCCGGAACCATGATGGGTTGCATTGGCTCAAGCATGCCCTGGTAGTTATTTACTGGCGGAGGGCTCAGCCTCAACTCTGCAGTCCCAAGTGTTGGACTACCATCGACAACCGAGAAGGAGGATTCGCGATTATCTGTAAGAGGAGTGTTCGCCCCATCGGCTCGGCCTGAGTCAAAGACAGAGCCGGTGTTAGTTTCGAGCGACTCCGGGCGGGATCGTGGAAGCGAATACGTTCGAGGCGGGAGGGTCGACCTCGGGGAGAGCTGTGAGAAACCTGCGCTGGACCTCTCTGTCACAACATCTTCAGGTATGGAGGTAGACAAGATGGAATTGTGGTTCGAATAACGACCGCGTGGT
Source organism: Fusarium continuum (assembly GCA_013184455.1). NCBI lineage: Eukaryota > Fungi > Ascomycota > Sordariomycetes > Hypocreales > Nectriaceae > Fusarium > Fusarium continuum. Next base: position 13,495 of record JABCKB010000074.1, on the reverse strand, counting down.
GTTGGGAAAGCACTGTATGTCCGCTCATACGTCACAGATTCCATCCCTACTGAACTAACATGAGAGTCGTTACTATACTGAGACGAGCGGTCTCCTCCCGTCTTGAGTGGGCGTGGGCGGAGTTCTCTGCCTTGATCTGGGCTGAGAGGGGGTGAGATTGGCTCAACAGGTGATTCCACCGGGGCTACAGGTGGCCTTCGTTCAAAGGAGAAGTCATCTGAAAAGTGGTTTTCGCGGAGAGGCGCCGAAGTGACCTCCCATGGATTGGCGGATGGAGGGCGTGGAGGCGGCTCAACAGGCGTTAGTACAGTCTGGGGCGTGTGGCCGGGTCCTGGACATTCAGCATAGAGGCCTTCATCTGGTCCTGACTGGGACTGCATCATGTGCCGCAATTGGGCTGTGGCTGCTTCAACCGTTGGAGGGTCGTTGCCGGTACGACTCTCGGCTAGTGAAGAAGCACTGCGTGTGACATCTTTTCTCACGCCGGAGAAGGGATATCTCGGTGGGATCGGGGGAGCATCTGGTGAGATGGGTCTCGACTGCGGCCCGGATATTCGAGTCATGATGGAGCGACCATCGTGATCAAGGGGAACATCAAGCTTGAGTCGCATGAGGATGTCGTATATCTTTGGGGCGGCCTTGCGTGATAGAGCTTGCAGCTCGGCGAACTTGTCGGGCTCAAAATCGTCCAGCCCTATGTAGTCATCGAACTCCCATAGTAGTTCATTCAACTCGGTCCGAAAATTGGCAATCTCGTCTGGTCGGGATCAGTCAGTATCAACAGCGAGCGACCGGCTTGAAATAATGAGGGAACCAAGAAACCCACCGCTTTCCTTGAGAGCATCGAGAAAGTTGGAGCCATACTCGTCGAGGTGCTTTCGACATAACGGTTCGAGCTTTTTGAGAGCGCGTTCAGCTTCTTTGACCAGGTTCTGGGCAGCCTTGAGCATGGGCTTATCGTCACCCGCATTTTCTGCCGCTGCCCGGCCTTTATCGGCGATATCACGAAAAGGCGTGATGACGAGGTCGGCGACATCATCCATGATGAGCTCGAGGAGGTCGATACTCTTGAAAAAGTCGAGTAGTCGCTCAAGAAGGAATGCTGTGGTGGAGGGCAGTGTTGCAGTAAGGCAGTATGGATGAGAGTGGGCGTGTAAGTCAATATGAGGGACTCAAGCAGGCCAGAGATTGGGGGGCCGAAGGAATGAGGGGGATCATCACACGACAGGGAAGGATTGAGTAAGAAGTCACAGCGGTTAATCAACCGACTAACGCTAGGAACTAAGGTTGAAAGAAGAAAGAGAAGGAAATCAGCATGGGGATATCGCATCTATACCTATACCATACCATGCACGGCCTGGGCACCCACCGAGGCACACTAGCACATCCCATTCACACTCCACTCGAGCTGAAGAGCTTGAATCGACAGCAGTGCATTAATCCTAGCCTAGGCCCTCTTAATCCCTTCCCTTTGTTGCCCGCACTTGACGGGGTGTCATGCGGCATGCGAGAGCGTGTACTACGGCGCCGGAGACGATTGGCCGACCGGGATCCGGACCCCGGTGAGAGAGATGGCCACACCCTTGCGGCTCCAGCTAGGGGTTGCCCGAGCATTAGGGACTTGTATTGCTGGGTTCTCGAAAGAGCTTTGGTCTCAGATGAGTTGAGACTTAACTTGACTTGACGTAAAGAAACAGCCTCGTTCAACTAGCGGACGTTGATGAACAGGGGGAGAGTTCTTTCGGCGCAGTAAAAGGGCGGAGGTGCTCCACTTACCGCTACCCACGTTGTCGGATTTACGCAATGGGATTGGGGCTTTTCTCTCGATTATCATGGCCTTATGCAGCAATGCTTTCCTATTACAGTGGACGTGGATTCTCGTTGAGCAGAAGAGCTCGGTCGACGTTCTCGGTAAAGGCCATGATGACTACCTAGTCAGGGGAGAATATCTTTGACCGAAGACTCTTTTTGGGTCGAACTTTTAAAGCTATCAAAGTAGTGACGGAACAGTCATTACTCGTGAGAACAGGCTCGCTGGTGGTCAGCGAGTATCGTGTAGCAGTCAGGTACACAAAGATGAGATTGCCGAGGTATCTTTATTATCCCTTGCTTTTCCCGTCGTGTTTTCGTTCAATTAATATACTGTAGCGTAGGAACGGACCCTTCACGATGCATCGGGTACAACCACGAGGTGGACCGTTGCAATCAATCATGGGGTAACTTGGACTAAAGACGTTGCAGACCCGGTCTTGACACCGCTGATCACTCAAGGCTTTAATTGATCTTGTAAAGCTAACGTTAGAATGGACTTGTTCAAGACAGATATGGCAGCCTGCAACTCTCGTGACACCTAGCCAAATCAGCCTTGGTCGATCTGCCTAGGCACCAGAGTTCTTTGTTATCGCCATCAATCAGCAATGCCTATCGGGTACGCATGATGAATGCCCCGGATAGTTTCCGCGACAAGTAAATCACTAAATAAGTTGGTCGATCGCAAAAGCACAGAAAAAGCTGCTTTCCAACTTCTTTTGTTGGCCTCGCTAGTCTCAACTTATCAGGATCATATTCAGCCATTGCGCTGTTCACCCAGCGATCAGCACCACATGCACGGCCTAGCCTCCGCCCTGTTACAGTGGCACAACGCGAGTGCCGAGTGAGCAGCCTTTGTCATGAATGCCTTGCCGTGGCAATTCCTATGGCATGCGTCTGCCTATTTTGATATTCATTGCTTGCCTAGGCATGGCTCTTATCATGATTGAGGTAGAATCATGAAGTGATGCGATCGGCCGACAATAGCCAGGTTCGGAACGACTTTCAATTCAAAGCACTGGCACCCCGTTTACCCAACAAAGCAGTTCCTAATCCAATCTCCCATCCAATCCACACTAATCATGAGCTCATAACCGTTCGTATGCCATAATAATCATTCAGACTCAGCCAATCTCTTTTTCTTCCCAACACTACGTTAACCTGTTTTCGCCCATCTTCAACTGCAGTCAACGCTTCAGGCGGCCTTCACACTTGGCACAGCAGGCTTGCTCTTGCCAGTCCTTTCGGAAGCGAGCTTCTGTAATGTCGTTAGTCCCTGCCCATCGAAAACGAATCATCAGTGACTTACCTGCTGCTCAATCATCCTTCGTCCAACATCAATGGTCTCGTTCATGCCTCGCTGGCGCTGCCAGAACCTGCATCCTGCATTAGTATATCCGTAAATTACCAAACTCATTTTTACTTACATCTCTTCGGGCGTTCCATGACCTCGGATAGATGTCTCACGGGCCTCCTCTTCCAAAGCCTCGCGAGTAATCTTCTCGCTGTAATCGATGCCTGGAACAGAAGACTCTTCAGATGCACCCTGGCCAATGTTCTCCTCGAGGAGTTTTCTCTTCAGCAGGAAACGCTCCTTGCGCTCCTTCTGCACGCCAGGGCTATCCACCTTGCTGAGCACAAAGCGGACTGCCAGTTGAACGGCCAAGTAGAAATGCTCGGCGAGAAGGATACTCAGCAGCAGGCCCCAGGCCTTCAGTGGTGATGGCTCACCGTGGGTGCCGTTACCTCGGGCGCCGCTGCACAAGTATACAATGGCAGAGCTGGTGATGCTGCCAAGCCATGAGATAAAGCTGAGTGCGGTCAACCAAGGGCCAATCGAATCGGTTCGCCACGGAATAGGCCGTCGGCTGCTGATGGCGATCTTGAGAGCATCGGATCTCAACTCAATCCAGTTGTTGACGAGGAAGCAGCTAGCTGCCAATGGCCAAGCAACTGAGAACATGGAGACGTAACCTATGCATGCGTCAGATATTCAGTGTCACAAGTATTTGCCAACGTCAGCTTACCGAACTGCATAACCATCTCACGGTAGTCTCCCGAGACATCGTACACCTCAAGTGTGGACTCCTTACGAACACGCTCGAGGAACTCGGCTTCCTCCTCGTGGTCGTCATGAATATTGGGCTGCGACTTGAGCGCCTTGGCCTTCTCGAACGCCTCCCGCTTGATGTAAGGTACCACAACCTCGGTAGCAAAGTTGACAATCTGGGCTGTAACGGTGAAGTAAAACATCTGGTTACTGATTCGGGCAGGGTTGATCTGGAAGTCTCGGGTCGGCAGTGGCTTTTCGCTGAAGGTGACAACTTGAGCTGTCTTCCTCCAAAACTCGAGAAAAGGAACCAGAACATGACCAAAGGGGATGTAAACAAATGCTGTAAAGAAGAGGGCCATGTAAGACGTCATGAAGTTTAGTACAAACTGCTTCTGGATGAGAGCGGCGTCGTGAGCTATCGAAGTTAGCCTGTGTTGTATTTCCAAAGTTCGGTTCGCTCGTACCATCAACAGTGGCATAGTTCTCCATAGAGTTCAATTTCTCAGCAGCGCTCATAAGAACGCTAGAGATGGTTGGGGTACCAAGAACAAGAAGGATAGTCGGCAAGAAGCCCTGGAAAATTATTTAGTTGTGGTTGTGCAGATGATGATTGGTATTCTTACCAGATACTGCTTGCCAGGACCGTTGTATACTTCGTTGATGAAAACCTCGAGAGAGTTGCAGGTCACAATCAGAGCGCCCAAAGCAACAACACAGGCCAGAGCAAAGGGGATCTGGAGCAATTGGGTCTTGACGCGCTTCATGGGCTCGTAAACCTTGACAACTTCGCCCGTCACAGGATCCTCAGCCTCACGATCCCACTCAAACTCAGGCCTCGCCTGCTGGATGCTAGATACTCCTCGAACACCCCACTGCACGGCAAGGTCGACCTCCTGCTTCTTCCAGTACTCGAAGAAGACGACGGACCAGAGACCACAGAGCAAGGCATAGAGGAAGGAGAATTGACCAAGTAGCAGCCAGGCGACAAACCCGAAACCGGAGGGGATGACGAGGAAGCGGAAGTAGGATCGAAGGAAAGCAAAGTAGAAGGCGACGCTCTCGCCAAACTTGTCTCTGATGTCGTCAATGTCGCTCTGTTCCAAGATGTACTTGCTACTCCACTTCTTGATCCAGTTCTTGTTGAAGCTGTGACTATGCAGAGGAAACACAGATTCGACGTATTTCCACTTAGCGTTGGATGGTGTGATTCCAGCGCCGCCCTCGTTACGTGGCTTCGTGATCATGAGGTAGATCAAGCGCAAACGCTCGGCTTCTACAACGGGCTCATCCTGTAGAGCTTGGGCGACATCGCTGTGGGGAGCTGAGACTCGGACGCCGTGGAGCCAGTCGGCGAGACGGGCGCGGTAAACTTGCTTTGCGAAGAGGTCGGGAGATGCGACCTTGACGAAGACGAGGAGGGAATCGTTGTCGCCGTGGCGGACTTCGGTGGCTAGGCCAACGGTGGTGAGGGCTTGGATGAGCTGGACGAAACCGGCTTCAGCTTCGACGCGTTCTATCGTGGGGTGTGAGTTGCTTGAATTACTGGGTTGCGAGGTTGTAGAAGTTACCTGAGGGGGGAACTTTGTAGTGAACGACAAAGTCGACACTGGAAATTGTTAGATGGGGTCAAGTATTCCGGGCTCGTTGTTTCGTGCTGACCCAAAGTTGCTTGTCTGAGCATTCTCGCCAGATTGGCCGTACAGGTCCTTTAGATTGGACATGGTTGACAGAGGGTGATCATGCAGTGAATGATCTGCCGAGATAGTTGAAGCTTGCGTCGATTACCAAGAGGAGAGTGTCAATAAGGAGAAGAGGGAAAGAGAGGGAGGGGAAAGGAAGTTATCGACACAGACAGAGACAGAGACGAAACAAAGAGCAAAACAGGGATAGCGAGCAATCCGAAGAGGCTGTGGTCGATGACGATGGGCAAAAAGTTGGAGAAACAAGCTTTAGTTGCAGCTACAATAACCTAGCACAGCTGAGGGTGAGGGGAGCCAGGGAGCTTCAGCTAAGGTCAGCTTCTGTACTGTGCTGTACCTACAAGTACTTAGTTAGTGGGGAGATTGGCGGGAGGCGACGTCACCATGTGATCCTGGGTCCAGGAAGTGGTCTGTGCTTGGAACATTCCATGATAACAAGATACATTATTGTACCTATCATAGGATGTGATTCTATGATCCTATAAAACAGTTCATAGTAGTGCAAATGAAGCTGAATTGTTGCTTTAGAGTTACTTAGGTATTCCATAACCCAACACGGAACGTTGTTGTTATGATTGTACCCCAGGCTCTGAGCATACTAGCGCTTTCACATGTCTTGAAAGAATTAGTCTAATATGATAACCTCCAGTTACGCTGGGTACCTACTAAGTTGTCTGATTGTTTCCTAGCTGCTAACATACATGGCGAGAGTTCTAAAGTTTCTATAATGTCCATCACTGCTCTCAATAAAATCACTCAAACATTTAAACCATGAATTGAATTGTCCTTGTAGTATACAATGTTCAGTAAAAGTCTGCCCCTAGCCTGTAGGTGGTTGCTGTCAAGTTAGCGTCACTGCGGGGCCGTTTATAGTGGAAGACTGATTTCCGCCGCTTTCGTCACCACCGCTTACTCCACTAACTTTCAATTCCATGTCACATCAAGCTACCTACAGTTACACACAGCCATAAAGCTGTCTACTCAATATTCTCACCTTCAGCACCTCGAAACTCACTCGAGATATCTCAATTCTAATGAATTAAGGAGACCCCGCAGCTCACTAAGCTCATACCACACTCACAACAGCCCATCATGGGCCTCCTCTCCTGGATCGGTCTCCGTCGCCGCAATCAGTTGGAGCCCATGACTCTTCTCGACAACCTCATCTCATCACCTCTGACCTATCTCTCATTTCTGTTCTACCACGTCGTCCTCCTCCTTCGAGGCCGTCCTTTCCGCCCGCCTCGTGACAAGCCAGCCATCCGCGTCGTCTGCATCTCCGACACGCATGATCTCAAAGTGGACATTCCTGATGGTGATATTCTCATCCACGCGGGTGACCTCACAAACGCCGGCACCGTAGCAGATATACAGAAACAGCTCAATTGGCTCCGCGAGCAGCCCCATCCTGTCAAGGTCCTTGTTGCAGGTAATCATGACAGCTGGTTCGACCAGAATAGTCGTCCTGACGAGGATGCGCGCTCAGGTGCTAAACCTGACTTGGAAGGCATCACTTATCTCGAGAGCCGCTTAACGGTACAAAAAATAAAGGGTCGGACGGTCAATATCTTTGGTGTTCCCGATATTCCAAGCATTGGGCCCAAGGAGTTTGCGTGAGTAAAGCTACCATACTTGGTCTAACCAGAAAATTAATGAGACGCTGTTTCTAGCTTTCAATACACTGAAGATAATCAGCCCTGGCTGAGCAAGGTACCGCCTCAAACCGACATCCTCGTCACCCATTGCCCTCCGGTAAGATTTCAACCACATATATCATGAACAGCTCAAACCAACTTACACAACTTCAGAAACATCATCTCGACCTCGGCCTTGGCGACAGCAATCTCCTCCGCGAAGTCTGGCGCGTAAAGCCCCGTCTTCACGTCTTTGGCCACGTCCACTATGGCTACGGCAAAGAGTCCGTCTTCTTCGACAGCTTCCAGCAGACATACGAGCGTCTCATGTCGCGACCGCGCCGTGGCCTAATTCGAGACTTTATCCCCAACGAGACCTGGCTTGATTATCTACGCCTTGTGGCTCAAGGTGTTCACAGCGTGGCCTGGAAGTGGCTCATGTCGGGACCTGGAAGTAACAATGGTGGCTTGATGGTTAACGCTGCGCAGATGCATGGACACTCAGGCAAAGTGAAGAGTAGGGCTGTTGTTGTTGAGATCTAAAAGACCAAGCAACTAGACGAACTTAGATATACATACGAATATGTCGCCATTACTGGGTCACTACGTCACATCGTGAAGCCATGGCCCAGATCAGTTGACAATTGCCTCGTTAATATTATGATTAAGCTCAAATACTTCGTAATAAAGACAAAGGAAATCTCGATAATGCCGGTGTATCAAGGGTATACCCGTCTCCAAGCCCCAATCAACCATATCTCTCCTTTTGTTTTCCCCTGTTATTCCCCCATTATTAAACCCTTTCAGAAAGAGGTTTTTCGATCCAACACTAGAATCCCCCTACAGCAATATCGCTAAAATTGCCATTGCGGCGATGGCAAAAAGAACGCTTATGTCATCTCTTCTCGATGGCGCTCCAGCAACCATCACCGGCTCATCAGGTGCGCCTGGCGTCGGCGTAGCAAGAGTTACAGGCGTATTCGGCTGCCCAGGTGATGGTACAACGGGTAAAATGCTCATCTCGTCGTTGGAATTAGATATGGTGACCACAATTGTCCGTCGTGCTGTTCTTGTCTCGGTAGAAACTGAGTTTGTAGAGGTACCATATGTGACCACGCGTGTTGTCAAGTATGTGATCACGATGGTGGTGACCTCAGGAGATGACTGATCCTGATCCGCACTACCTCCCAATCCGTTTGGCACCACAGGAGCGATGGCATCGCTATTTTGTGTCTGCTCTGGACTGATTCTGCGTCCATCCGTTATGACCCCTGCAGCAGCGTCGTTCGCCTGCTGTGTCTGCTTTGTATTCGGACCAGGAACGGTGACAGTAACGGAGATGGGAACGGTCAATGTGACGGTGTTCTCGCCGTTCGTGCCGCAGCCATCACACTCGATGGTTTTCGTCTCCATTGGTGGTTGGATCAGGTTGGGGGTATTGCAATTACACTTCTCGTACTGCATAGTAACAATGCTCTCTTGTGGAACGAGTGATTCAGGGTTCGAGGGTAGCACGGTAAAGTAAGTGATTGTACTTGTCACTGGCTCGCGATCCGTATCAGGAAGAGCCTGTGTTGCCTCGAGAACTTGACCATCAGATACGGTGCTAAAAACCACAATGGGATCAGCACTCGCATCAACGTTAACTGCAACCACGATATCGGTAGCAGCAGCAGCAGCATCAGTTCTAGCGGTACCGATCAGTACTGCAACATCGGTAGCCGCAACAGTACCAGCAGCCAAGTCGTCAGAAACACTCAAGCCAACCAAGTTGGACGGAACCGAGCCATCTTGATCACTCAGTGCAGTTGGTCCTGCTGTTCCTACAACAGATAGACCATCTTGGCCGTCTGAATCAGTCTGGCTATCCGATCCATCAGCAAGTGTAACATCTTGACTGTTCGACGCAGTTGGTTCAGGAGATGCACCAACAGACGAGCCTTCTTGACCGTCTGAGGCAGTCGAGTCACCCGATCCATCAGGGAGTGGGCCATTTTGATCACTGGAAGCAGTGGGACTGGTCGAGCCGCCAACAATCCCGCTGCTGATAGCGGTAGTTCCATCAGGCGCCATGGCAGGCGGAATGTCAGGCCGTCCGGCATCGGAGATGTCGGCATAGACTGTGAGGAGGATGTTGTTCGGGGCGTCCCGGCGGAGAGGTATGCTTCGCCTAGACCTGCTGCTGGTACTTCGAGAGACGATGCCACCGCAAAACTGCTCATCATCGCCTGGACATGGGCGGTTGCATGAGGTCTGGTTACGGACAGCACGGGTATCAGCGTCGAGCCTTGAGGCGCAGTAACAAGTTCTATGAGATGCGTTAGCTGGTATCTTCTGAAGTGTTGAAAGCGAATCACTTACCCTTCAAAAACACCGGCATACGTCAGACCATTGCAAGCACTAATGCACTGTTTAATGGTCATGTCATCGCTCTCGGCAGTCAAGTCAAAGGTCTGGAAACCAGTCTGCGAGCCAAAGCAGCCAAGGTATGAGTAGTCTCCAATCTTCGCCGGATTGACCGAACGGCCACCAGTAGCAACAGGAAGAGGGCTAACAGTCGGACTATTGGTGCCAGATCCGGGAATGGTCACCAAAATTGTCGAGATGCCCGTCGCAGTAGTTGTAGTAGTCGGCTCCTCTGACTGGGAAGCCTCGCCCTTTGGACTAGCTGAACGAGTTGAAATAGAGGAATTGCTGGGCAAGGATGTTCTGGGAAACCCGAGCTTCCGGTGATAGGAGTATTGGTGTTAGATAGGCCAGAATTGCTTGGTTCAGAAGTACTAGAATCTTCGGGAATAGGACCGTCTGTAGGTTCTGAGATCTCGGTAGACGTCTCACTGGGAGATGAAGGGACGACGGGCGGAATGGAATCCCCCAAGCGTGTGTAGACGTCGATGTAGCTGACATCAAAGTATGCGTCCTGAAAAGCTCTAGGATTGTTGGCAACATACTCCCGACAAGTCGGCGCGAGAGATCTACAGGTCTGAGAATCTCTCCAAGTCCCCTCGCCATAGTCACCGCAAAAGTTCTATCAGAGTCAGTCAGCCAAATATTGTCACAAAACCTAGGTTCACTTACGAGATTCAAGACAATCTTCATATCGTTGAAATACTCATTAACGTTGCACTTCGAACCACCGAACAGACTTTGAGGCACTCCCCACTTGCTAGGATCAGGTCGTTTAGCCTCAATGTCAGCTGGGATTGCGCCTCGTGGAAAGTGCCAAATCGAAATGTACTCAGAATCCCATTCCATAGCGTATACGCCTCCGCCTATGGCGTTGAAGGCATCACCATAAGAGGAAGTGTCGCTCTCGGGAGGAGTGAAACCACATCCGACGTTGTCTGTACCAACACCGCAATCCAAGCTGAGACGTTCACCAGAGAAGAGTTTTGAGTCTGTAGGGTCTAGCATGCAGCCCTCGGCCGTGTGTGCAGACATTATGTTAGTGTAAGCAAGGTTGGCACCTTCGAGAATATCGACTTCGCCATCCATGGGCCAATTGGCTCCGTAAGCCCAGACTATATCCATCGTATTAGTCCAGGTTTCCAGTTCAAGAGTTAAAGAACTCATCAGCACGTACAAGCCGGCCAGGTACCACATTGAGAGATGGGCATATGCTGGAAATCTGCAATGAATAACCCGTATTGGAAGGATTCCTTGCTTTCGAGCCGAAAGCTTGGCCGTCCTTCATCCAATCCAAATTTGGCGGTAGAATCGGGTCTCAGTCGAACAGTTTCACTAAAAGGGTCTACAGAGTATAAGCCGTATTTCCAGGCACCTCTTAGGTCCTGATATCTGCCTTATTGTCAGTGAATGGCCAATATTGAGTCCATATGAATATCTCTTACTGTACGAATCCATTGGAAGGATCATTGCCGTTGAACCAGTCAAAGCCAGCAAGAAGAGACTCTCCAAGGAAGGATGTAGCCAATGAGTACGCCATCACAGATCACAAAGGAAATGACAAGAGATGAAGAAAGAATAAAGGTTGAAGAGTTGTCATATGAGGATGAGTCAATCCATCTTTGATATCCGCGGGCGGCAGCGCATCTTTTAATTATTTGCAGCTTATTGCCCGACACGGCGAACACCACCCGCATCTGGAATTCGGTAGAGGTTGGCAAAAGACTGAAAGCATACGCTTTCGAGGTAGACGGAGAGTTGTGACGCTATTCTGAGACACCACGAGGTTCTCCGCCAGGCCAATAGTATCATGAGTGAGAATGCAATGCTTTGCATCAACTCTCGATTGTGTTCAGACTCCTGTCGCAGGTCGCCACAGAAAGGCTGAGGTCGGTCTCTTTGTGCGCCATCCCATACATTCCATTTCATTCACCCTGTATCTAGGGTTGTGGCTGGCTTCTCAAGTGGCAGCAAAAGCTCCAGGTGGCGGAGATTGGGCTGAGACATCAAGCGGTTGGCGTTGATGATAGCGTGTCGATACAAGTCAGTCGGACGTTTAATGAATCCGAGAGACACGAAGGCATTCCAAAGCCGAAAGATGCAGTCATGATAGTGATCCGCATCGAGACGTGATCAAGTTGCTTCAATTAAGGGTGAGACATCCAAGACACCCGGGTATCGAAAATTGCACGCCAACTTTGAGAGTGGTCCAACCAAATCTCCTTCGCGACGCATGCAGTATTGTAAATGTCGTTTCCTCTCCATCTATACCATGATCCGCCTTAGGCCTTCAGTTCCACCCAGAACCCTTCTGCCTGTCACTGCGCATCTCCCTTGGCCGCTCTCCCACTTACCCTCGCGCGTCTCCATAAAGTCCTCCTGCTTCTGATGTTGACCCTCGATCCATTTGTGGATACATGTATAGCAATAAACGACACCAGTTTGGCAGGCTGTTGGGGTTACAATCTCATCTACGCAAATCGGACACAAGGCCGAATCGCTGGGAAAGGGAACGGTGTAGACAGGGAGCAGCGAGGGGGTGGCAATGGGCGCATCCTCAGCCAAAGGGACCCCATCTCTCTCGCTATTCGACTCTTCCTTCTTCTTTTCTGTCTTCTTTGCAGATCCTCCCTTGCCGTCCAGAGCTGATATCACAGGCGGAGGCAGGTCGACGCTCTCCGTCGCTTTTCGCGAAAGCTGCTTTGCGAAATCTGACTGATACCACCACTCCAAAAATTTGAGCGCAAAGATGCTAGTTGGTAGGAGGATCGATAAGCTCGACAATACCCGGGGACCCATTTCACGGGGATTTAATAGCGACCGCCATCCTGGTCTGTGACCTGTCTCGGGTGTCCGTGTCAAAGCCTCGATTGCTTTGTAGTCCGCCCCCGACATTCTTCGTATGCGCGTTCCTATTAGCCACATAAGCGGGCTATGATACTTGCTCCCGTCGAACAGATAAGCCACGTTGAAGGCAAGCATGGCAAAGTAATAGCCGGCATTGACGCTCGGGTAAATGTTCCTGAGGAACCATCGGTAGTAGTAAAGAAATCGATCGCGAAGAGTCGGGTTATCTGGCATTCGCGTGTATGCCGCGCCGAGAAGAGCTCTTGGCGCATTCACCTCGTAGCTCTCGTCCAACTTCCGCTTCAAATAAGGTATGCCCACGATGACGAGCAAGTTCTTCCATACGTCCTTGGTTGTGAGCTTAAGGGTTTCGCGCACAATGTCCGGAGATGACATGCTCGCGCGCGGCACTTCGGCGTGGAGACCTTTTTCGCGCTTGAGACCGTAGAAGTTCTCTGTGAAGGAGCCACCTCGCGTACGAAGGTAGTGCCGCTCGATGAGCAGCATAGCTGCGGCGTATATCTCGTCGAAAGAGTTGAGTATTCGTAGGAGATATCGTGGGTATCGATGCGTCGCGATGGTAAGGAGGTAGCGGAGGGTCGGCGGGAGGAGGGCGTTGAGCTGCTGCTCGGAGAGAACCTCGAATAGTGATGGCTTCTGTTCGTCAAACGTGCCCCGAAGGGCTGTGACGAACTCCATTGTCTCTAGGGGCGCCTGGGATGCGAGGAAGAGATGTGTTGGATATGGCAATGGACGGCGATAAGTTAAAGGTAGAGCTTGGGGAGTAGCTGGAGACAGGAGTTGAAGAATGATGGCCGATCCAGAGTGGAGTACTCTGTACCTGGGATTTGTTAGCGACCCCAGATTATTGCGATGCCCGGTGGAGTCGGCGGTGACGGGGACGGACATGTGCCTCGGCAACTGGACGAAACAGGCAATAATTCGATTTCAACTTAGTCTTAGCAACGAACCGAGGTATCGTCGATCGACGATAGTTTTTGTTTTGAACCTCTTCTAATAAAAGGCTGGGGTTTTTTTTTTTTTTT
>JABCKB010000073.1:0-43363 GCA_013184455.1 Fusarium continuum | reverse complement strand
TACTCTAATTGTTTAGATAAGCTGAGAGAAATCCATTACTTAGATTTTTAATAATTTCCAAACCACACATTATCCTATACGTCCGGCGAAAAACACAGTATGCTTTGTACAATTCTGGGCTTTTCTAATAGTGACTCATATTTAAAACACGTCTCTATAAGGTACCCTCTTTGACCAGATTTTCTTGAGTTTACTGATCGTTTACTCTACGAACGTCGACGATCACTTTTACTGTGTGGCTCAGCGTCTGGTTAAATACAAGCTGAATGACACGCTATGCGGTGAACTCAATACCCCCGTTGAAGAAAGCGAGAGCGAAACCCGCAACTATCACAACGAAGGAGATAGCGAGAATAATTATCAAGGTGGTCGTATGGCGTGTCCGCTTCTGCCCCGAGCAAATGTGGAAGGTCTGATTAGTGCACTACAAGTAAAACTTGAGTTTTTAACAGCGGTAGCTTGAAACACTCCATCCAATTAGATCAGATATTGTCATTTAGAAAAGGAGGCATTTTAGCGTTAAGGGTGATTTCTAAAACATTCTGAGGCGAGGCCTCAGACTTTTCAGTGAGTTATCAGGTCTACTCTAATTCGCTTTTCTAAACAGGCCTGCATTAAATCCTTCTGATCTCCATGATCTCAAAACTTCTGAAGATAATGGCAAGCAACTAGCAAATTCCCCTCCTATTATGCTCACGAGTTCGCTTACACGATCTTACTATCCATCTACCGAGGAGTAAGCGGCTCATGGAAGACAGGTAAGATGGGAAATATTTCGTCAGATCGAAAATTTTTCCCCTCCATTGATCTAGTAACTAAATTGAGTGAAGGACCTGAAAGAAACAAAGGGCACAAAGTGAACTCAACGAGTCGGCAACGGCTCGTCGATGTGGAAAGGGGGAACGCGAGCCGTTCGAGAAATTATGGAAGGACGCTTACCAGCAGATTTCTCTGACATCATTGGCATCCTACAGGTTGCGGATGCTATGTGATCGGTTGTTCCCCTTGCAGAGCTGACATATTCCAAGGACGAGTCAGTGTTGATATCTGCCTCCACTGATGTTAGCTTTCACTCTGGAGTGACTACTTACAGGTTCGTTAGCGATCTCTATCGTTGGGCTTCACTGGTAAACTCTGAAGATCACTATTTGTCGAGGTAGCCGCGTGTCTTTGGGGGAACAAGCCATGGGAGGCGATGCGGGTAGATGTAGACCACTTTCCTCGTCTGGAGGTACTATCCTCTTTACAGGAGCTGGTCAAATGCCTCATGAGCACTTCTGGTCTATATGATAACGACCTTTCCTGCGAGTCTTACCGCTTGAGATCTTTACGACAGGACTACACGTCCGGGTCGAAGTCAAGGGGTATGCCAGGCTCAAGATCATCAGCCGATAGATGGCGTGCGATAGATCAACCAGGGATCCAGTCAAAGTCTTGCGCGAACAAAGTTGAACCGCCCAACTATGGGGGCCATCCCGAGGTTGTCGAGGTTGTCGGGCAGATTACAGCGTTGATGGCGGGAGCGATATTTGGCACGATTCTCGTCTTTCTTTAATGTAAGCACCCTTCCCGAAATACTTTTAAACCCGGACTAACGTGATGCGAGGGTTCCAGTGCAAGTGCAGCATCGCCGTACTATGCCTCCCCACTTCAGCCACAGTAACCAGGCACAGCTGGGCTTCGAATCGGATCTTGGCTCAAAACTGTTTCATCCTTGCAAAGTACCTGGGGTTGTTTACCTATATTGAAACTGAGATATTCCATGGAGATGGTAACCTCCTGTGTGGATCGAGTCCAATTGCAGTTGAAAGCCAAGACTATCATCCTATCGTAAAAGACCTTGAGCACCTGGCAGCCTCATGGCTGTTAGAGGAGAGCCACAGTATGGTGACTGACGATGCCAGGTGTGTCCAAAAGCCCGCAACATTGGTCTGTTACAGCTTCATCTCATGAGACTTTCTATCGGACGATGCACCAACTCATAACCCGACCTACTCTTCGACGGATCCTCATGACTCCCTTGCCCATCACTGTCTTCGATACCAAAGGGCATTTTCAGACGGTAAGAATGATATCAGAGGCCAAGCTAGCAGTCTTGCAAGACACATGAGACTATATCACCCTGAAGACGTACCGAATCATACTCGGGTGCGGCATGAGTGCAGGTACGGATGCCGATACAAAGACCTCGCTAAGTCCAACGTGAGGGCCCATAAGAAGAAGCACTGCTCCAAAAAGGAAGGGTATCAAACCGCGCAGAAATGGGAAGTGGCGCCAAAGTACATAGAATGCTAGTAATGCAGACGAGATTCTGTATAGTTCTTGCTGCAGTTTATTTGAAAGTGTTTCATTCAAATTGCGAGCGCTTAGTGATTGTATAAGGCGTCCTAGTTGGCAAGCTTGCCTGGGGTAGTGTCTGGTAGTTGCTACTGATATAAGCCTGATCAGGTCTGGTGCTCCCGGATTCTTATTTAACTTAGAGCATCGGAGTTATCTGGTTGCGAGGTACAGCAATAGCCGAGGCGGGCGACGTTGGCGCGAGATAGAGGCTTAGCCAATCTGCCTTGCATGATGATGCCTCCCAGTATTTCTTTTTCTTTCCAATAGGGGCCAGTTGTCTTGGCTGCCTTGTCTCACGTTTTGCAATAATCAGCCTCTTAGAGGTTTGTAATTTCTGGCCTTGTGACGTATTTGTGTAACCCTCATACTTGTCTGTGCTCAATGCGAGTCATATTGGGACGGTCTACGTACACACGGAAATCAGGCTGATGACGGCTGCGCTTTTTTTCTTTTTTTCTTCTTCTTTTTAATCTGATTATATATAAAGTATCCTGCGTGCCTCCCTTTGGAGTGACCATCATTTGTTCATTCCACCGATATAAATCAGCAGTTTCAACAAACCCCCCATTTTACTCGCCTAAATCCGCCTTGTTTTACTATGTGGACAAGCTACCTTGTTGATAATAAGAAGTGTGAGCCTCTTGATGAGATAGTCGACTCGGATGTTGCCGGGTGGGGAGTAAGTGCTGAAATAAATACCATCCTGCCTTTGCTCGTAATAAAGCTCACCGTCCTCTAGGTTATCGCCGCATTTACTGCGGCTCTCATGTTCAACCTTTCCGCTATTATTGCAGGGTATCTTCTTGAAACTCTAACCAGGGGACGATATAAAGATGCCGATATCCGGTTTCTAGAAATGTTAAGGTTGCGCAATCATAATGTTCTAGCGACGACTGATAATCGCACAACGGCCAGCGAACAGAACCGCGCGAATCAGGCAACTTCGGCACCACCCAGCCAGAGTCCCCCGCAAGAACCCCCGGGAGCAGAAACAAACACAGGCCCGAATGATGATGATGGTTTGACAAGTAGAACGTGGAATCAAGCCCTAGAGTCCTTGGTGCTTGGTATGATTGACCAGCAGCTCTTTACTGGCATGGCCCTCATGATACCGACTTTGTTAATGGCAGGGGGGCTACACGGTCTAGACGAATCCCTATCTGTCTACTCATTCAAGGTCGTCACCATGCTGGCGTACTTCTCCTTTATCATCCACTTGTGTTCACTGACAGTTTTCAAAAACAATGCCTCAGACGTCAAAAACGATGCCAAAAGGCGCAGAGGCTTGTGGTACTCCAGAGCAGGCGTCATGACGCTATTCCTTCTCCTCCTGATTGCCTGCATGGTTATTTCCCAGTCTGTCACTTTCCGCTTCAACCCCAACGTCTCGGTCAAGTGCGCACTGCAGAACCTACGAATGGTGGACCCTCAGAGGCCCGGCTATACCAGCATCTCCGATGAAACTATCATAATTTTCAACTTGGTAGTTCTCATGGCCATTATCGGGTTCGGGTACTATAGGCGGGTTAAGGAACCCTTCATCCCGGAACCCGAGAAAACTATAGACAATATTGAGTCTAAGCTTTGGCAGTATCTGGGACTGGAAGACTTTCAATCCAGCTTTCTTTTAGAAATAATCTGGATGCTCTTCTATTTTGTATTCGGATTGGCAAACCTTTGCAAGCTTCTTATCGATGAACATGCAGACATTGGAGCTATTAAGCCGAGTTTCGGTCAGCTCGTGCCTATATTTCTACTCGCCCATCCGGTTCTGTCCGCTTTGGAAGCACTTTTAGGTGAGTAACCACACGCATTTACGAGTTCGGATGCACCTTTATAATCCTATCAGATTATACGGCGGTATGTGACAATCGGCTGACTCTCTCTAGGTTCAAAACCTGTCACTAATCGGAAAAACACAGTAGAACCATCAGAAAGTTCTCCCACTCTCCTCTCTGAGAAAAAGGTTAAACCGTTTATTTTTGTGGCAATTTATGCCTTGGTCTTGGTAACTTGGGCATTGATGTTTGCTACTGTCATCCCAAAGGTTTATGCTCTCTCTGGTTTTGCTTGTCTCTATACAGCAGTTACTTACGCAGAAGAATGCTGGAAGTATCTGCAAAAGCCCTCAGCAAATCGCGAAGGTTCTTGAGCAGATAGGAAGGATGAGGAAGATGTTGATACTAATACTTGCTTCTGGTTTATGTTCGTTCAGTCTCGTCACATCTACCTGCTTATCTTTTCGGACATACCAAGTAGAAAGATGCAAACTGATGCTGGGCGATCTAATTTCACAGCCGTTTACGGTAGCTTTTCACAATGGCTCTATCACTTGCGGTAGATCTTGTTTGGGTCACTCTTCAACAATGACTACAGTGCATAAAACTCATCAATGCCTGGAAAAGTTCAGGGAGGATCTTTTATTATGTCAAATTTACTGAAAAGAAGGACTTTGAAGGCTTCAGCGGAGATCCTAGGCTGTGGGATACATTGTTCCCAACTACGAGTATCGACTCATCTAGTTTTATACGGATGACTGGCACCTCTGACTCGGACTACAAGCTTTTTGCATCTTTTGGTCAATATTACATTGCTCAACCGGTCACAAGTTCCTGCTGTCACATGTCTGTCTCTCTTTTTGTAGGCGCCGCAGCGCAACGCGCAGACACGTAACTACAACAGGCACCCAAAGTTAGCGACGGTAACCTTGGTAGGGCTTTCCACTGATTATGCTCTTCACAGAAAGCTTAGGACAGTCGCTGGCAAATTTAAGAGTAATAATCAATTTCAGGTTTTATTAGGAGACTCAAATGAATGCCTGATTCTTCCTTAGATGTTATCTACTAGCTGTAAAGATTATCAAGCACAGATATGTATCAGCAGTGATACATATCGTAAGTAACTACGTACCTAGTCACCTTTAGCATAAGGTTTTCCCCCAGTCTTTCCTGCTAGAAGTGGCGTGCAAAAAGCGGAACAAAACTCTCTGACGTCTTTGAAATTTCCAAATCAGGAAACTAACTGAGCTTCAAGTTCTAGCCACCCAAGCCACCCAATCAGTTCAGCCACATGTTATAATTATAAAGGCACGGTATTTTATAAATTTCCAAAGGTTGGACTACATGACCGTATTCTCAATCAACTATGAAAGGCTCTGAAAGAACTTGCTCCAGTTTCTGATTAACTTGTACAAATAGAGTCACTATTATAGGTGCTAGATAAGTCTTGGCCCTAAGACGGGAAATATCTAACTAGATTGAAGAAACAGGCTCGGGGAGCTAGGAGCCTGCTTTGAAGCTTTGCATAGACCCGCGTAAATCTTTCCTACCTTAACGAGATTATTCTTCATTGCTGTAAACGGCCAAGAAACAGGAAGTTTATAGTCATTGGTGTTGTGACGCTTCTATGACAAGCACGCGCGTGGCCTTGTGGAACATATTCGCCTTGGAATAGATAGTCTAAAGCACTTATGCCAATCAGAACTCTTCTCTTGCTTTATCTAACACTGATTATCTAATGCCTGAGGCTAACACTGTGGGACTTACCCGTACCCGATTCTTTCTTCGCCACAATGCCTTTAGCTGTTTTCAAGTGTGTACGCTTTATTCCAAGGCCATCGTTATTCTAAGTATGCGATGCTCGTCAACTGTCAAGGCGCGATGGCTACTGTTTGGCGACCTCCACTTCAAGCGCCATGATCTAGACCGGGTGCAGCAGACCGCGAAGTGGATCGTCGCTGAGGCGAGGCGGCATCAAGTTGGACGGGTTGTGATATGTGGTGATCTGCTGACTCAACGCTCAGAGCAACCGACGCATGTCTTATCTGCCTGCTACCGCTTCATTGGCCTCCTCAGCGACGCCGTGCCGCGAGTACACGTCTTACTCGGTAACCATGATCTTGCTTACCGCCGCGAATACCAGACCACAGCTCTTGATGCCCTCAATATCAACCGTCTAGCCCCGTACGTATCGCTGCATAGCACTATCGACTACCACCAATGGGATGGCCGACGCGTCTTGCTACTGCCGTTTCGCGAGGAGCAGCACGAGTTGACAGAAGCCGTGGCTGCTCTGAGTCCCAACGAAGCAAGCCAGACGGTTTCATTTGCTCATCTCGCAATCAACAAAGCTATCACGCAACGTTATGTAGTTCGATCCAGCCTCGAAGAACCTCGGAAAGCGGACTCAATCGCATATCACGGCGTAATTGGCCCGGATCGGTTTGCTCCACTAGCCCGTACGTTTACAGGGCATTTCCATAGTCATCAGACCATCCTCCAGGAACAACATACTTGCAGCGATGAACTACAGGGAAGTGTCACGTACCTGGGCTCGCCCTTGCAACTAAGCTGGTCCGATCTGTATGATGAGCAACGGGGGGCCGTCTTGTTTGACCCAGAGACGCTCGAACATGAACTACTCATTAATCCGCACGCGGTCGGATACACGACGGTTGAATTGCGCAAAGTTCTTGAAGGCCAGGTCGACCAGGATGCTGTGGCAGACAAGCATGTCATGCTTCTCGGCGAACTTACTCACCTCCTGTATCTTAAAGCTCGCGATAAGCTTCTGTCTATAGGTGCACGTAGCGTGCGAAAATGGACGCCCACAGCCCTGACCATGCGCGCAGACCCGTCGTTATCCAACAGCTTCGGCACGTCTGTACCAGCGAGCGATGCAGCTGTTCAGCCCTTGAAGGAATTGATTGAACCAGGCCAGGATGTAAAAAATGAAAAGGTTCTCAGTCCTGACCTTGATACAAGTCCTCGTGCTATGAAACTGGACCTTGTCGCAGAAGCTCGTGAGTACGTCGAGTCGTTGGAATTAAGCCCGACGCTTCTCTTGAGACGTGAAGAGTTGGTGAGGGTTGGCCAGCGGATCATCCAACTTTCTTACGGAGTTACAGACCAAGTTGAAGATATTGACGTCAACTATCAAGAATTTCTCGACAGGTCATATGAAGCTGGCGGCACGAGGATGGCCACTGAGATAGCAGGGTCCTCCGCGAACGTCTTCGTCGCTGAGCCGCGTAGGTTGAGAATCACCAACTTCCTCAGCGTACAGGGCACCATTACCCTCGACTTTCAAGAAGGCCTCACACCTGGATTGACCTTTATAGTCGGTGAGAATGGATCCGGTAAGAGCACGATCATGGAAGCTCTGGTGTGGTGTCAGTTCGGGAGTTGCATTCGCAGCGGAATGAAGGTCAACGATGTTGTCAATGACAAGATAGGCAAGGACTGTTCCGTTGAACTGGAGTTCGCCAATGGATATACCATTGCGCGTTACCGCAAGCATAAGAGCCACAAAAATCGAGTCATCGTCTCACGATTCGGAGAGCCGCAGCCGCAGCTCGAGCATCCTAGTGCGGATAAGACTCAAGAAGCCATCAACGAGCTGCTCGGAATTGATTACGAGACATACATTGAGACTTTTGTTCTGAGCCATGATAACGCGGCCAGCTTTCTTAATCTCAAGCCAACTCAACGGCGCGACTTGATCGAAGCGTCGCTCGGTCTGTCGGTACTGGACCGGTGTGGGCGAGTATCAAGGCTGGTGGTCAAGGACGTCGACAGTGACGTAGATCGAGCAAGGGGTAGAATGGAAAGTCTACTCCAAAAGATGGAGGATGTTGAAGGCCGTGTTAAAAACCTGGACCGAACTTGTAAGCGACTCGAAGAGGAAGTGGAAAAGACCAACACATCCTTACTGGTCGCCATCCAAAAGCGCGATGCTGTCAGGTTACAGCTCAACGAGAATAAGGCTTGTAGCCCAGACTATACACAACACGAACACGACTCTTCCCAACCGGATACAGAGATTTTAAACGGCGAGCAGCGGGTCTCAGATGATAATGAGATGGCACAAGGCCTCGCGCGGTTAGCTCACTCCATTGAGCTTAGCAAACGCTTTGATGGTAAGATTGCGACGTTGAATGGCCAGATACGGGTTGAGCGAGAGAGTTTGCAAGAGCTGGAGAGGTCATGTGCTCAAATTCAAGAGCAGAAAAAGGCGAAGCCAATATCATGGCTTGACTCGCTGCAGTTGCAATTGGTTCGAGTATTTGGCATCATCGCCGAGGCTTGTCCTTCTGGCTTGCGTAAGCTCTTGTACAGTTTGAAACACTATTTCTCTCGTTTTGAGTCGATGGGTGCAAAGATTACTATGTGGATGAAAAGATGGCCGGATGATAGCCCTTTGAGTTCCGACAATCAAAGCGAGAGCCAAGAGGCAACCATCGACAATCTCAGAAAGAATATTGAGGACAGCACCTCAAAGCTACAGAGTCTGAGCCAGCAGATGAACAAGCTCAAGTCTTTGAAGAAGCTTGCTGCCGACGGCGCCAAAGCATTTCAAAAGCAGCTCACGCAAGCCAGCGAGGCGCAGAGGGCATGCAAAACACTACAGGAGCAAGTGATGTTCAAGAAGCGCGATATATCCACATACACGGGCCTGATGGACTCCGAGCAGTCGTCTCTACGCTTGCTGCGCTTACAACACGGCGCATTGGTCGAAGAGCTTGAAGCACTCGCGGCCGATCGTGAACTTTTCGTCTTTTGGTCTTGGGCTCTGACGAAGCGAACACGCCCGGCTTCTTCATCTTCCTCAGCCAAATCTGCAGCACAGGAAATGACGAATTTCCGCGAGAAGGCGCTTATGAAGTCATTTTCAGAGCTCGAAACGCTCCTCGCTCAGATTCTCGTGGTTTTATACGACGACACGCGCCACGCAAACGCCATAGCAACAGGAATTCTACACTCGCTATTTGACCTCGATTCTATCAACACCACAAGCGACACAGCATCCCCCTCTGGGTCCCTCCTTAGCCGCAACCTTGCTCTTCATTCTTCCCTCGAGTATAGTAAGCGCTCGGGCGGCGAGCGCAAGCGCTTCGACCTGGGGCTCTTCTTTGCCTTGCTGCATCTTGCGTACGTTAGGAGCACGCTCCGGGCGCACTATGTGCTTGTTGATGAGGTGTTTGACAGACTGGACGAGGTTGGCCAGGCAGCTATAGTTAGGTGGTGTGGACTCCTGTCCCAGACAGTGACGAGCTGGGTCTTGGTGATCACGCACAGCCGAGTCTTGGTTAGGCAAGACTTGGTAGATAATACGGTCAAGGCATCGATTGTCAAAGTAAGAAACGGGGAACGAGGCACAGAGTATTTACTTAATAAGTAAGAGGGGAATGAAAACTCTTGTCAGGGTTTAAGAGTGTTTAAGTAATAATAAGGTCAATTAGATGTAAATAATGCCATCAGATCAAACAATACACAAACAACTCCCCCCTCCTCTCTGCTGTTTCTAACTTGATCCTGTTATATTTTCACAAAGCCTTATCAATACTTTCAGGTCTTGCTTATTTTGCTGATACTACAGAGTAGGTAGAGTGACATCCTATCGCCTGTTTTGTGACTCGTCTCCCCTCGCGTTGTACAGCTGAAACATCCTTAAGACCCCAGATCCAGGGACTCTAGACCACTCAAAATGGCGGCAACGGTTGAGATTAGCGATGCTATCTTCTGTCAGGAACGTCTTAAGGAAGTGGTTCGTATGACTGACTGAATTCCCGATCAAGAGTCTAACACCATGGTGATAATGTGAGGACTGTGGCCTGGACAACCGTGAGGAAAACGATGCTTTCTACGGAGTGCGTAATCCACCTTTCCGTTAACATTGCATCTTACTCATTCAGTGACTTTTCAACCTTAGTTTAATTCTGTAGATCAAGACCCTATGGAATGTCCCCCGGCTGTACTCGACGACGACAATGTTTATGACTGCAAAGACCATCAGAGTGCCTTGCCAGTGGGTCATGTCTTGCTTTTGAGTTTCTCATTGTGACTTACTTACTTGTATCTCTAGCCTGCTCACAATCCTTCATTTAGAAGTAGAAGATTGTGAAAGCTATGAGGGATGCGAAGAAAGCTGGAAGAGCGTAGTCGTGTGCACTGACGATTACATAATCCAGCTGAGACTATGGGCTCACAGTATCAAGTCTAGCTCATCAAATGGGTTAACGGAAGCCCAAGTAAGCACCATAGGTAATTATGGAAATATCATGGTATAAGATTAAATTACGCACTAGATGCGTTATTTGTACTTATTACTGCAGCAGCCGAAAGGCTAGATCATCTGGCTCGAGGCACCCCCAGTGTTAGGGTTAGTTATGTAATAGCTTCAAAGCTACCAACCTAGGCAGCAACGTCTGCCAGGCCATGCTACCCGTACTTGTAGGGTAGCGGAAGGAAGGACCGACTGGAGCGGACGGACAGTAAGGGAAAGAACAGCACCAGCGTTGTGATTGGACGCAACAAGAGTAATATCTATCTTATTGCATTAATCAGTTTATTATAAGCATGGATATAATGTAATACCAATAAAGGAAAGAAGAGTTTGTTGCTTACAGCATTAAAAGACGCAGCTAGTTTAAGTTACGCAACCTACTCGCACCTAAAAGAGGCAAGATCTAAAATGAAACTGGAAGTGTTGATAAAATCAGATCTCATCTAAGAATATCGTCACACGCACTGGACGATGACAGCGCAAAATCAACTGAAATCTGTTTGATGATCCTTGTGCACATTATAACTCAGCACTTTAGGAAGAGATGTAATTAAAATTATATTATAATACTAAAACCGCTAAATACTATGCCAAAGTTGCCAGTGCCAATAATCAAGATCTATAATTGCAATATAAAACGCGTCTATGCCTTTGGCTTAATCGACTGAGGATTGCGGAAGATGTTCTTCGGGTCGTACTTTGCCTTGACAGCCTCCAGCCTAGCCAAGTTGCTGCCCCAGTACATCTCAGTGGCTCTGTCGCCCTTGAGCTGGGAGTCTGGGTAGTTGACGTACATGCCCCAGGTGCCATCCTTGAGCGAGTTGGAGATACTCTGACGCAGGCCCTTGATCAGGTTGAAACCATCAGATGGATACTTTTGGTTCTGGCCCACGCTGTCGTAGAACTGGAAGAGCAGAAGCTTGTCTCGATGCACATAGGCCGTATCACCAGGCTTAGGCTTGGCGATGGCCGAGTACTTGCCTCCGGTGATGTCCATCTGGAGCCACCATGAGTGGCTGCTGCTCTTGCCTGCTGTGGAGATATAGTCGACAAACGACTTGAACTGGGCGAGCGTGAGTTCTGGGGCTGTCAGACTGCTAGCGTAAAAGTTGTCATGCTAATATTGGTTAGCTGCTATTTCCTTCATACTCTCTCAAGTTGTCAACAGGTAATAAACTTACAGCGTCGTACGAGGCACTTGTAGGGTTGATTTCGACGCTCTCTCCAGCGAAGTGAGTGACGAGCTGGATCCAGTCGACAGTTTTTGCGCTGACCTGGACGTTGAGCTTGGTCAGCAGAGGCTGAAGAACCTTGCGCAGACCAGCCTCGTCGCCGATATATGAACCATCGATGCTGTATTGATACTTAGAGATAGCCATTTGCATAGTAATCTCGCCTGGCATCGTCTTTCCAAACTCTTGGAAGTCCAAAAGACCCTTGGGGGCGGACTGCTGATTCCAGTTGAGGCCGATGTCGAAGTAGGTTATCTTCTCCGGGGCTGGGAAAGTGTTGAACTCGAGCTCAACCACAACGCCGAATGATGCTCCGGCACCTCGGATGGCCCAGAAGAGATCTGGATTTTCTGTCTTTGAACAATGCACGACTTTTCCGGTGGGGAGGACGACAGTAGCGCCCTTGATCCAGTCCAGGGTCAAACCATATTTACGGGCGACCATGCCATAGCCACCATGCAGGGCGTGACCACCAACACCAACTCTATTGATCGTTAGCTTGTTTCTTACTGTCAGAGACAGCGATCGATTCACTTACCCAGGACATGTTCCATGGGAAAGGGCGCGTTTCCCTTGGTTGTATAGCTCAGTCGCAACGTGCCCAAGTCTGGCACCAGGTTGGATCTTAGCAGTTCCATCTTTGGCCAGCTTAACGCTGTATAAGCGGTCCAGCTCAATCATGAGATGACCATCTTCTCCGCCAAACCCAAGAGATGTATAGCTGTGTCCACCGCTCTTGGCGTTAACGGCGACGCCATGTTTTGAGCCGCAAGCAACGGCAGCGGAGACCTGCGCGACGGTTGTGGGAACAGCAATAGCAGCCGGTTCGAACTGGAGTCTCAGGTTGTAGGCTTTTCCGTCCTGTGTCCAAGCTTGGGTGCCCTTGTTATCGATAGGGACTTTAGCTTGGGTGAGGCAGCTGGTGACGGCCTCTCGCTTTGTGGGGACGGCCAAGGATCGTGAGGCCTGGGCAACAAGGCCCACAATCAGGCATTGTAATGTGTTGAGATACATTATCGATCGCCTGAGACAAAGAACAAGAACAGATTTGCAATGGAAAATGGGTGGAATGCGGATAGAAGGAAGACACTGGTGCGCTCTAGGCTGTTATATAAATTAGATGGTGACAAGCATTGGCGTTGGGATTATGATCCACAGATCGGCGCCTCACGAGAGCTGAGGCTCAGGCCGGCTAACATTGGGATACGAGATGGCCTAGAGACGAACTAGGCTGCGGATCTAGTTAGTGGCCTTTGGCGTCTTTTCGCCTTCACCGAGTGCGAGACAAACACTCAAACAGAGCATAATTGACTTTTCTCAAGATTGCCATTTACGAAGCGCCCGCAATTATGCAGAGAATCCAATTTCCCTCTCTGGGTTGCATATTCTTAAAGTCTAGACTAGAAATTATTTCGAAAAAAAAAATGCAACGTTGATGCCGAAAGAAGCACCAACCTTAGACTAGTGCCGTTGAAGCTCGTGATGACAAGCCCCCAAGTGCCGTTCTACCGAGCCACAGCGGGCTATAATTAGCAGGGTCGAATCACGGGCCTCCCAGATCTAGACCATGATGTCATGGCCCGGTCTCCCTTTCGACAGGGGTTCGTGGCTAAGGCTTCTTCTGACTTGAGGATTGCTGACTGGAGGAGGCTAGTTAGGGTGCTCTGCGGATTTCCCGTTTGGCTTGGCCACCCGCAAGCCACAGATCGTACACAGACTAACAGATTGAACCCTTTGATGTGGCGACGAGGCGTTGAGTTTTAGATTCTTTTTGGGTCTCGAACTTTGTGTGTTTTGGTCTTTTATTTCCTAAATAAGTTCTCAAAGGTTACCACGGACTAAACTGACACTTGGGATGCAATTGTTTATTAGCAGAAGTCGTAATTTCACGTTGTTGTCAATACGTTGACCATTACTAATGTTGCTCTCATGAGCATCACAGAACTTTTGAAAAATTTCGAATTACTAATTGCACTTATTTCCAGAGTTGTTCGGCTTTGCTGGTACCTATCTACCTCCTTCAGCTTGTTGTGTTCTTTTGGTAACTCAAGACTGGTATAGGGTAATGCCCGCGCGCTTCGGCTATCCCGCCCACCGCTTAGTCACCGTAGCTTATTAATGACAGCATGTGTCTTCAAGTATCACGCAACTATTGAGTTTAATAAAACCCCCGCACCTGGCTTTGATGATCACAAGGATATTGCCTATGATCACTGTGACCGATAAGAACAGTTTAATACGTTGCATCGGGTCTAACGTTTTCAAACTTTCACGATCGATATCTATTCAGAACGACATGGGCGACGCTTCAGTATTCACTTATCCCTCCCCTTTGACCGGGTACGAGAATGCCCCTCCACTGTCGGACGAAAAGGCAGAGGATGGAAAGAGTTATGTCAATCCGCCATCAGAGAAGCTCAGCGAGGCGTATGAACAGTTTATAGACCCATTGGACAGGGGCAGACGGGGTGGTTTGTACGATACCTTACAACACTCGAACAGTGCAGGACAGCTACTGACTAGCCTTCGTAGCGACGTTCACATCTACTACTTGCAAACAAACGAGCAGCAGGCAAAATACGCCAAAGAACTATGGGAGCGAATTCGAAGAGAGTGTAAGTCTCTTTCTTAGACTGAAATGTCCCTAACCTCGAGAACTAAAACTTGGCCTAGTTCCCGAACTACGAATTTACCGTTTCTGGGATCGACCAATCGGACCTCATCCTATTGCCATGTTTGAGGTCAATCTCTTCACACCCGCTCAGTTTGGCGCTTTTGTGTCGTGGCTTGCCATCTGGCGTGGACCGTTATCGGCGCTTATACATCCCAACGTGGTTCCGGAAGAGGGCGTTGATCGTCACGCGTCGGAGAAGAGGGATCACCTGGAGAGGGCTATTTGGATGGGTGAAAGGCTCCCACTGGATGTTAGCCTTTTTAACAAACGGTCATAGTTGAACCGATTACTGCTGACTGTGTCCGATCAATAAATTATCATCTCTGTTTGAACTTATCTACTTATCGAGAAGATTCAGCTGCGGATCTAACAATACATCTATCACACGCAGAGCCGAAACTCGGTATTAAGTCTTCATCTCAGCTTACAAAGTGTAACAATTCCAAGCCTGGAAATTACCAGACGCCTCTTATTTGTGGCTACCCTCACCACTGCAGTAGGGGATGGGGTAGGTTTCGCTGCTGCAGAGACGAATAACACCCTTCACCCACTGAAGGTTGCCATAAGACTGGCTTTCGTAAGAATCAGAGACAAAGTCAGTCTTCTCAGGGTTGTCGGTACATCCATCAAGAACGTGACCCTCGATGCGGCGCACAAAAGGCTGGCTGACGATGATGCCGTGATGACCCTTAGGCACCTCGAAAGACAGTGACTGCTGCTGATCCGAGGTCCAGGTTTGCGCGTAGTCAACGTGCAGGGAAACTCCGAGAACGTCTTTAATGAGAGGGACATCAAATCCAGCACCAACGGTGAGCGAGTTGGCGAGGGAATAGCCAGAGCTAACAGTGACACGACCCGTTGAGCCGCCGAGGCTGCTGACGACGGGAGACATGGGAACGTCCCAGTTGAGGAACTCCTTGTCAGACAGGACTTGGACCTCGGTGCTCTCCTGACATCCGCGTCGCTGAACGTTCCTCTTGAAAGGGTTGTTGCTGTTCTGGATGGCTGGGGAGACCACAAGGCTTTGCAGGTCGATGCCTTTGATGACCTGAGAAGATCCGTCGGCCTTGAGGAGTACGACTTCGTCTGGAGAGAGAATTTTGTTGACAACAGCGGCTTGAGAGACCGAGACGAGGCTGATGAGAGCCAAGAGAGTGGAAGGGATCATGATGGGCAAAGTTTAGAGATAAAGTTGCTGATAATGGATGGTGAGCAATGCTGGCAAGGCACAGAGGCCGTTGAAATCAAAAGAACGAGTGACTTGTAGTGCGGAATGAAAAAGAGCGAATGAACGAATGAATGAATGAATGAATGAGCGAGCGTTTGAATAAATGGATGAAGACTCAGTGCTGTATAGAAACCATTTCTTTCGAAGGCTCGGGCTCTTCTTATCTTTTCAATACCGAGCCCAACTCTCTACACGACTTATTCAGCTCATCTGTTTATTAGCGGCGGCATAGCCTCCGCCAAGACCCCGAGACGCCAGAAGAGGCAATGCGTAAGCTCGTGTGCGACAACAGGGTGAGGTCTTCCCCATCCCCCCTTTCCAACGTCGTCATGTTGTGTGACCCCTAACCAAGCAAGGCAATTCCCTGATCCGAACTGAGCGAATCGACCGTCTCCAGGCGGGTATTCTCACGCGGGAAAACCCCATCCCGAGGTTCCAGATATACACGCTGGAAACCCAGCTGCCTTTTTCGGAGCCAACACGTTGATTTAGAGTTTTGGACGCGTTTCATCCCGATACTCGATCCCCCCCGCGGGATTGCCGAAGCTGGGGTATCCCCATGACGCAACGTATCAGGGTTGACGGAAAAGTCATTTCTTTTGAGATGTGACCTGATGTCCGATCTGATTACATCAATTATAGTTTAATGCAGACGCTTGTGATTTCTTAGCTGCAGTGAAGCTGAGTTTCAGGTGAGAGTGAGCGAGGTAATTGTGGACACAAATGCGGATATTGGCATCACTTACGGAGCAGAGTTGTCTTGCATCACCAAGAAGAGGGCTCGGGCTCGGAGAAACCGGTATATGCCTCGAAAAGATCCGAGGGGTTTGCTGTTGTCGGTCGTATAAGTTGCTGGTTGTCCGTCTTAGTATGCTTTCTCTCCCAACGCACTCTTTACCACATTCTTCGTTTGTATCAACGTCCACTCGTTCAATCGTTTAGTCACTCATTTATTCTTGCACCAAGATTTGTTCACTTTGGGAATCACTAATCTTCTACTCATCCATCAACTTAATCAACAAGTTTAAGACTCTCCATCATGTTGGCCAAGGTTCTCAGCACTTTTCTGTTCCTCACCGCGGTGTAAGTGCTGAAAGTCCCAGCTCACAACAGCAAGATTACTGATAGGACAACAGCTCGGCAGACCTTCACAGCAAGTGCGCCTGCCATAACGGCGACAGCTACAACTGGCGTTTAACCACGAATGCATGCACCAAGTACAACGACGCAGGCCACAAGGTATACAGCACGACTCAAGACTTTAGTACCATTGATCCATCTTGACTTGGCTAATTCGATTTGTAGTGGGGTGGTGTTACTTATGATGGGTCGTCTGGTCGTGTGAGTAATGGCACTTTCTATGGAGCTGCACGCAATTTCTAACTTGATTATAGTGCACCCAGAAATCTGCTGAAGCTCAGATCGGCGGAAATGAGTGGGAAGCTGCCTGCAGAGAAGCTGCAAAGGCTGGCTTCCAGTGTGCTGACGGAGAGGGAACTTGTTATGCCAACCCTGACGAGGTTCGCGGCAGGTGTTAATGGGCTCGAGACGCTTCCGATTTAAAGTGAGGCCGAAG
This sequence comes from Fusarium continuum, assembly GCA_013184455.1. Classification (NCBI taxonomy): domain Eukaryota; kingdom Fungi; phylum Ascomycota; class Sordariomycetes; order Hypocreales; family Nectriaceae; genus Fusarium; species Fusarium continuum. The sequence continues at coordinate 26,249 of JABCKB010000073.1, read as the reverse complement.
ATCATACGTCTCAGAGTTCAGGCAAGAGAAGCAATTCAGATGTGTGGTCGGCTGAGAAGGAGGATGAATATGGGCTCATGTCTTCGTCGGTTATACGTCTTAACTGACCCGGCCTCTTTGCTCTGACTCGTCTTGCTAGAAGAGTATCTGATTAGATACATAATGGAACATTTCAATTAAAATCAACAGCTCTGCTACCAACTATTCAACCTTGAACCTCTCAAACAGTTACTCCTGGCAGGGTTGACGACCATAACTGGAAAGAGGCCTGACTTGTAGAGTTTAAGACTCGGTTCTGCTAATTCTATCTTGAGCAGAATCCACGACATCATGTTCCCGGTCATCACCGTTGACATCGATAGCCTAACAATCCACTGCGGTGCATAGGTAGTATAATATATACTGAGGTATCAAGTAATTCTTTTACAAACAAATCACTTGACGGGTGCGCATGCCTTGCAGAATCACATCAAGCTATATGTACTATGTAAAGGAGCTTTACAACTATTTACTCGTAAGAGACTTAAGAAAGCCTAGTCTAGATGCTCTTGAAAACAGAAAGACTCGAGAGAGCCTTACCTGGCCAAGAAAACAAAGTGTTTGAAGGGCACGACGAGCCAAGCGCCTGGTTGTTCATCCAGGCAGGCTCCCAGTAAAACAGTCCCGCTCCACCCTTGACCTTGCTGACAATGCTGGCCACCTTCTTAATGAACTGAGTCTGTCCGTCGGCAGAGAAAGGAATGTTCTTCATATCACTGGGGAATGGCTGGGCAGGCGAAGGGCAAGAGGTCGGCCAGTTCAGCTCGCTGACGAAGATCTGCTTGCCCCATTTGTTGGCCATGTTGGTGAGCGAAGTTTGCAGCGCGGAGAAAGTGGCTCCTGCTCCGTAGAAGGGGTAGAAAGAGACGCCCATAGCGTCGAAGGCACCCAGCTCGAGTCCCTTCTGGTTCAGGACCTGAGTGTAGAAGTACTCTTGAGTACCCCAGTCCCAACCGCGGTCGAGGTGGATCATGATCTTGGGCTTGGGGCTGAGAGAAGAATCCTTGATACCGTATGCTGCTGAGTTCAGAAGACGTCCGATGTTGTAGTACGACTTGGTGGAGCCGGTAGGGAAGAGGAGGCCAGCAGTGATCTCGTTACCGATGGAGATGAGGGCGGGCGGCACACCAGCGGACTGGAAGGCGTTGGAGACCTGCTGAGTGTAGTTGTAGAGCTTCCACGAGAGATCGTCAATTCCAGTGGGCCAACCAGAGGGGATCTTCTGATTGGCTGGGTCAGCCCAGGTGTCGCTGAAGTGAAGCGTCAGGTAGACGCTGAGTCCCGCGGCCTTGGCACGCTTGGCGAGCTTGAGGTTGTAGTCGAGGTTGTAGTCACCGTTGGATGGGTTTACCCAGACCCGCTGACGGACCGAGTTGACGCCATTTGCGGCGAGGATCTTCTCCAGTGGCTGGGCTGAGCCACCGTTTGTGTATTGGATGCCTGCCTTCTCCTCGATGAGGACGGAGGACCAGTCGACGCCCCGGTAGGTCAGGGCCAAGGCGACCGAGCAGTAGGAGAGGAAGGCCAAGAAGCGAAAGTGCACCATCTTGTCACTTGTCCAAATGTCGTGAGATGAGCGTTCAGAGGTTCCCTTTTCGCGTTTGGGGGATGGGGATCTATTAAGTAGCTGCTTGAACCCCTAACTAGTCGTTAGTTCAACCATCTGAAATGCGCCGAGGTGTGTAGGACTGTGACAGGGATGGTCAATTTCCCCCCAATCACGACCGTTTCTGTGCTCGGATAACTCGTGTTTCATCAATTATTCCGACAAGGGTCTTGCGCTCCTTCATCCTGGATGAAACTCAATGTCCATAATAGGATAGTAAAGTCGGAAGACAACTGCCGTAATCGGGTGCGGAAGCGGACCAGGAACTGCCGGCTCCGTCGACTGATATACTTTAACGGGCTAGCACGTCAACACGTCTCTTATCCGCCCAAATGGGAATACATCAACGGAACACCCGGAGTCACCAAGATGTTAGCAAAAAGCATAATTCAATTTACTCAATGTTGGTAAGGTTATACTACAGAGCATTCCCTAGTACCACCCAGCGGGAGCCATAGCCTTGTGTCGACCCTTGCCGTCGTACGTCGCCGACTGAGAAAGCTGCACTCTTGCCTTTGAGGCAGAAATCACTCTCTCATGCCACCTAGCTCCCATTTTGGCATTGTAGTAAGCCCAAAGCCGAGGGAGAATCTGGACATCTTGAGCGCAGTACAACTTAATATCTTGGGGGAGAGGACGTTTGTTAAAGACTTCATAGCTTCCACCTTTCTCGGGATCGAAAAGTCGAACTCCCTTATCCTTAGTTTTGATCCAAGTAAATCTCTCTTGGATAGAGAGAGGTGCGTCCCTCTCTATGCATTTTGAAAGGCCGTTGACGTATCTCTTGGAGAAGGTGCGCGTTGCAAGCTCCATGAGCTGAAGATCACGAATGCCGGCCAGATTTATCCGATAGAGGTTGTAAAGAGCATCGGAGTCATTACGAACATCAAAGAAAACCTTTGGGATATGTTCAGACTCTAGGATCTGCTTCAAAGTACGACCGGTCTTCCCTGGTGTGGAGAAGCATTTCTCGCCAAGGGTGTACACATCGACTAGGTAGGTGCACTTTGCGACAAGATCATATACTTGCATGATCGAGATAGTACCATGGCGAGAAAGGTTCACCCCTTCAAGGTCTATGAAGATCGAGGGCCGAGTTGGTGGAAGCTCATAAAGAGCGTCGACAAGGTTCGATACGGATGTTGTATCGTCAACCCAGATAATGGTCGGTTGAGTGTCGAGCTTGACAGTTCCGAGTTGTTCGGTGATCGATTCGACAGCTGATGCCATTGCCTATAGATACGACTTTAGCAATCATTCTACAGAAGAGGCTGTGCTTTGTGAAGAGTGATGGATGATTCAGAGAAATAATAGTACATACGATGTTCTAGATGTTTGTTAACTGAAATGAGGGTTAAGGTTGGATGACAAGCTTGCTGAGAACAGTTGTGGATTGAAAGATGAGGATGATGACTCCTGGCTTTATACGTAAGGTATGACATGCTTGGGAACAAGAGTTTAGCTACGTATTTTTGCACAGGCTTTTGTCAATTTGCATGCTTGGTTAATATGACAACGAATCTAGGTTATTGGGGCTGAAGAGAAGACAAGCTTACAGCCTATTCCCCTCACCAGCCGCATGAGACCCAAAAATATGACTCATTTAATTCATGTTCAAGATTGCCCTGATTTGTTGTCTAAGCTCAGTCGAACGTGCCGTTGGCGCAGGGTTGATCTACCAGAAATGAGGCTGGCTGGAACACCACATCACTCACGGACCATGGTGCTGCTATATCACGCCATATATGACAAATCGAATTAGAATGCTCAGAGACCTATGGATTTCAGGTTTGCATTATATTATGTTGCATCGGCGTGCAGCCATTCGAGTTTGAACGTGCATAAGTCTTTGCACACTTCTTGAAAAGTGTGCCTGGAACCCAAAGGCCCAACAGAACTATGGAATAGACCACGTAACAAGATTGTGTCCACTCTTTCAGTGTTGTTCGTGCACTGAGCTCTTGCTGTGATGAAGATACGTTCACTCAGCGTAAACGCCTACACTTGCAAGTTTCTACGAGGCAGCTATACCTCATTGAAGGCAAGGGAGCAGCCAAGACGTAGCCGTTACCATATATTCATAGATAGAATTTTGAAGATCAGTGTGGAGGTGAGAATCCACAACTGTTGACGTATATTGGCTTCGCGCAGGCCTCCATGTCTGAGAGAAACACATGTAGACGTAACTGGATAATGGGCAAAGGGAATTTTGGAGATATTGTTGCCTTGATCCAACCATACGCCTCAGTAAATTGGCTCACCGCCAAAGTCAGCGCTTAGTGACTGGACGTGAGCGTGCACCAACATGATCCAGGAGGCCGACCACGCTGCAAGTGGCTGTATTCTGATGACGTGAAAAGATGGGTATCTCTTTGCACCCGCAACTGCCAACACATGAGGCTTATTGTTTTCAAAATGTGTCGAGCTGCATGAGCAAGAAAACGCCTTGAGCTCGTGTTCCAGATTTCACCGTTTTATCGTAGCTGATCACCTTGAGGTATGCTTTATTTTCATAACATCAACCGGTTGGAACTGCGGCTGCTTGAACAATAGAAGGTGTCAATGAATATATTATTTAGATAACCACAGACCTAGGTTTACGTTGTAGGTCACCTTAGATCTGATTTTACTACTGCATAGTAGGGTATCTTTCAGGCAGCGTGGATCAACCTATAAGGGATTTGTTTATGACATAGGTGCCATCATCCATTTAGAAGCTTAAGGAACAGATCACTGATTAGTTAAGACTAGACATTCGTATCAAAGAGAACGGCAGGCCGTTGTTAGAACTTTATGCACATGAGTACAAACACTCACGCCTTGAGGAGATGTTATTGATACAAGTGATAGAGTAGGTTATCATAGCAATGAGGATTTATTATTAAGTACAGTATTTAGGAAATGCCAGTGTTTCGAAGGCAGTGTTGCGTTGACATCGCGATATGTCTTAACTTTTGACATAGTCATTGAGGTAAAGGTTAGATATATAACAAGACAAATAAAAACCGACAGCAGCTTATCAACCCCTCCACATGATATACTAATAAAACTCGGCATAAATATTAATTTTATAAGAAGTTGACGCGTCCCTGCAACTCTTTGAAAAGTCAACCCCGGGTCGCACAAAGTTCAGTCTGCTCCCGCATGTCCAGAAATCAGCAATCTGGTTGTCGCCCCATTTACAAAGAAGCCTGTTATCAGCACCTGTATCGATTTTGCAGATGCTAAGCTGGCCGCCTTGGCCTTCAGCAAAGTCTCGGGGGCTGACGTTGACGTAGGAGGCGGGTACGAGTCCGCCAGATGTAGAGTAAAAGACAGATTCTCCATTGGAGTTACCGGCACCTCCTGAAACAACCTGGACCTCACCAGTGTTGGGGTTGACACCAAAAAGAACCGCCTGAGCTTCGGAAGAGTAGAAGTCGACGTAGAAGACGGAGTCACTGCCACGGAAGGACTCAAGGCCAGCGAATCCAGTTCCGCCGCCAAGAGCTGGGTCCTGGCTATCAGGTGTGAACAACCGAACTGTTTGCAAAGGAGGAGAAATTGTCACTGTCGCTGTCTCCTCGATCACTTCAGTAGCATCGGTTGTTTCGACGGTAACTGTGTCGACGACGCTGGTAACAGTTGTGGTGGAGTAGGTCTCTGTGATTTGGACAGTGGCCACCGTCTCCTCCTCCGTTACAGTGGCAACAGTGTCGAAGACCTGGCTTGTGGCGGAGATGATGATGGTGGTGCGTGTCGAGGTCACCGTCTCGCCTGTCAGGGTTATGGTCTGCGGCTTCGCGCCGATGCAGGAGCAGGCAGAAGAGTATTGGGCCGAGTTGGTGCATGCATCGGTGAGTGAGTGAGGAATCTCGTTGAGTGCGTCGGTGGTTGGCTGGTTGTTGTTCTCGTTGCGCTTGAATGGCGCATGAGCCTTGGCCGTGGCAGTAAGCGTTGTGATATCTGTCACAGTGGCCGTCTCCTCTCGGACATCCTTGGCCGTGATCTTGACAACGTTAACCTTGACGACGGATTTGACAAGGGTAGCCGTCTCAGGGTCGATCACGGTTCTTGTCACAAGATTGGTTGAGGTAGAAATCGCGTTAACAGTCTCGGTGTTGTAGACGGTACTGGGCTTTATGTCAGTCTGGCCTGTTGTGCAAGGCGATGTTTTGAAGAGGTAAAAAGGCTCTTACACTTTGGTAGGTGTTACTGTTGTTAACAAGAACGCCTTGCAGTCTTCTTGAGAAAGTTCGCGGCTAGATCCAACGACAGCTGAGATGCAGATCCTTGTCAGTTTCACATTGTCATACCCTCAAAAGGACCACCTCTTTCTTACCTTTAAGACACGAATCTGGCTTACAGACTCTGCAGACACTTGCCGTAGCCAGACTAATACAGAAATGAAGAATGACGAGAAACTTCATCTTTGCACTTCTCAGGTCACACAACACCACGCTAACCGAAGAGACGGATGATTAATGAAGAAAACAAGGAGGAATGCAAAAGGTGTTTCTCGGGGGAGGACTAGGTATAATTTATTTACAATAGGACAAATAAACTATCAATTGCTACTGGTCACCATTCACAAGCCACCTCAGTGCAGCAGCTGTTCAAATGGACGTTGTAATTTGAATATTTCGACCATGAAACACTCCTGGTTAGTGGCGTGCAGGCTATTGATGGCCCGTTCACAGCACCAGCGGAATGCGGTTAGCTTTAGATCACCCCCTTTCCTTGTCCATTCAGCCCTGATTACAAGAAAATGTAGACTGTCGATTTTTCCTTCAACTGGAAGTATCATCTAAAATGAATACCTGCATCTGGTTAGAGGCGAGATGAGGGGAAGAGGCCGTTTTTCAACGCTCACGCCATAGTGCCTATAGACAAAGTAGGCCCTGTTACCATCTCTGTAATCAATTTTACACTTCAAGGTCCGTTAGGATTTTTCTTACGATTTAATGAAACTAGGCAAAGGACCCCAGAGGAGGTGGTCGCTACTTCCGGTGATGATTTAGAGAATACTTTGCAAATGTAGCAACAAGAAATCAAGCGCCATAGAGAGACAACGCCGCTGTAAGATATCGAGTCAGAACTATTGGTGAAAAATGACATTGCTGCTATAGTATTGTGCTCCAGCAAGACTTCTGCCTGAGCTAGCAGTAAGTTGATGCATCAATGCACAAACCGCCTCTGATTTACGATGATATCGACAAATGATGATAAATCGCATGACACGGGACCCACCAGCTTGGGAAGAAACCAATTCCTCATAAAAAAACATCACATCTGTCACAACTCGGTAGACAGAAAGATCAGCTGACAGCAAGACATAAGAAATGTACATAGCGAGGGGGAGCCTGTGATTGGTTATATGATCACTACCCTTGATATCGTGCTTGCGGGGCGTGACCGATAGTTGCGGGGTTTAGATATTCAGTCTCAGCTTCAACTACTGTACCAGTCCCCAGTTTACAATACTGAAACGAACCAGAAGCCCAGAGGCTTTCAAGGTAGTAGTACTCCACGCAGCTGGCATGGCTGAATCAGCCTTGCATGAGTACTTCGACCAGGCGAACCTTGACCTGGGGACCTTGTCATTCGAATACAAACCCCTCACCAATACACAAATTCGCTTGCTCCGATTAGATCCAGCCGGCCAAGAAACGGACCAACTTCGAGGGGAGCTGATCGTCGTAGACTTCAAAGACTTGCCTCCAGAACAGAAACCTAACAGTTCTGGCCGGTTCGAACCGATCGACCCAGAGAAGTATGTCTGTTTTGAAGCCATCTCTTATGTGTGGGGCCAAGCAACCTATACAGATTCCCTTGTTACATCACAAGGGTCCATCCCCATCACCACATCTCTTGCCTCAGTTCTGAGACGTCTCCGTCATGATTCGAAAACTCGTCTTTACTGGGCCGACGGAGTATGCATCAACCAGTCCGATGTGGCCGAGAAAGAAGTCCAAGTGTCTCTCATGCGAGTCATCTACAGCTCTGCCTTGCGTGTGCTTTGCGATATATGCGACGAGACAGAAAGCATCGGTCTTATGCTTGACGCAATGCAGCTATACTGGAAACGAAATATTCGCCACGGGTTTAGGATGGGGGGCGATGACACACTGACTCTTTCTGGCGAGTCTACCGCGAAGGTGATGGGTGTACCGTTTCCAACGGATGAGGAGGCAGACGCAATCACTGATGTGAAGGGGAGAAAATGGGCTGAGCGTTACCTGAAGCTCATGTCTTCGCCCTGGTTCCACCGTCTCTGGGTTGTGCAGGAGTTTGTCCTAGGGCGCGATGTGGCCATGGTCTTTGGTCGACGACATGTTCCTTGGGGTGAATTCTGGGCGGGCACTATATGGTACACAGGGGTTGATTGGCCTTGGGACTCCGTTGACTATGCCAGTTCTGATTTTATGGGCGTGTTGTTATCGTACAACTCCATGTGTCTCATCCGGTCGTGCCGACTCATCGACCTCAAAACACCACACGGCCGCGAATACAACGACAAAGTCAAGAAGCTTCTCTGCGGCGTTGAGATTAACCAAGCCAATCTCCCCATGTGCATGGTGATGTTCTGCTTCAACGGCTGTACCGTTCCGCGAGATCGTTACTTTGGCATTTTGGGCTTGGTAGACGATGAGGCCAAGTCAAGTGACTTACGGCCTGACTACACCTCACCCATGAGAGAAATAACCATGCGTTTCTGGAAGTATGCGCTGCAGATGGCTTCTGGGGGGGAACTTCTTTTTACTGCTGGTCTGCCAGGTCGAGTACAAGGCTACCCCTCTTGGATACGAGATATATCTGCCCCTAAACCTTTGCGTCATATCTGGCTAGGTGGGCCTTTGAGTAATGCCTGGCACAAGGCTGGCGGAGTGGCTAGTACATGGTCAGCTGTGTTTAGCGACGACGACCCTGGGCGACTGTTTCTTGGGGGATATCATATTGATGACATCACGGAAATATCGCAGCTTGATTCAATCGATCCTTTCGACGCGGGGGGCATGGCCCAAAGACTCGATGAGGCGTTCGCCTTTTTCACATCTGGACTCGAGACAATCGAATGCAAAGCAGACATGAAGTACCCCCTGACCGGCGAGCATCTTCACGAAGCAGCCTTGAAGACAGCATGCGACTACAACGAGTATGACACTTTGCTGCCCGGCAATGAAAAGTTCAACGAGATCCTCAGGATGGGACTGTCTTTGCCCATGATCGCCAAGTCCATTGCGCCCAAAGGCAAAGATCTCACGGCCAAAATACTGTCCGCCTTCGCAAATGAGATGCCTGTCTTGAGAAATCTGTTCTTTCGAGTCTACTCAACGCGTGGCCTACGGTTTTGCAAGACCAAAAAAGGGCTGTTTGGGTTATTACACAAGGAAGTGAGTGTAGGTGACTCAGTCTGGATTTTAAAAGGGTGCCGTTTGCCAGCTGTTTTGCGACCAAGCACGTCTCATCCCGGATGCTTTGACTTTGTAGGTGGCGGTTACATACATGGGAATATGAACGGTGAGGTTCTCGAGAAGCCCGAATTTAGGTGGAAGGGGATCTCTTTGCGGTAGATTTGGAAACGTTTTAGTAGTATTATGAAAGTAGTGGTAGAGCTGTGACTAGAGTTTTACTTTTGAACGAGGAACAAGATTAAGAGATTGTTAAGGGAGCCAGATGACAAGAACAATTATTTAGATAGGAAGGTTTGATCAGATACAAACTGTGATACTACGAGGAATCGATCGGCAAAACTGTCTTAGTTGGCTTTGTAGGTAAAAAACTCCATATAATATTAGCAGACAGGAAAGGCAACCTATCCAGCACTTTGATCTATGTCTTCCCAGAGAAGACAAGCGAAAATCTATTCAATATCCAAGTTCACCTTCCAACTGGCCTCGCTTTAAGTCGCCCATTCCGCAACAATTTTTGGCATTTGGTGGAAAGCTGTGATCAATTTAGTCAGTGGTCGCTAAGCAGTTATATAATGACAGTGGTCATACCTTTGAGGGCCGATAAACCAAGTAGCTCTTCCACGCTGATAAGAGAAGGTGATATTTGGTAAATGGCAAACTTGGCACGGCGGCGACGATGCCTGTTGTTCTTGGTTAACCCTATTGACAACTTTAATTCCACTACTGAACAATGAATTCCACTACTGAACAATGAATTCCACTACTGAACAATGAATTCCACTACTAAATAATGATAAATTGTAAATAATAATCCAAATTAAAATATTACCACAAACAGACCAAGATGTCTTTAACTGCTCTTGAGTATTAAACCTATGTCACTATATTGAGTATCGTCGTGATGGGAGCAAGGTTCGAATTCTTCCAGTACACGTCACACAACCTAGTTTCCCTGAACATGCTACGCCCCAACAGAAGCATCCAGACCGCATCAACAACAACAAAGAATAGATTTTTCGATAGAGTACTTTACATACACAGTATAGTTGTAGATTAGCCTCAACTATCTTACACAAGCACCCCCCTCAAACTGGCAGGACGTCGATTCAGAACAAGATTATCACCACAGCTACAGCCGCCATGAGCATGTTCCAATGAGTCATCATCTTGGACGCTCCACTACCAGAACCCCCCTGGCTTTTTTCTTCACCGTCACTTCCTGCCTCGCCTTCGTCATCTGGCGTCTTTCCTTGCTTGCTCTTGGAATCTTTGTCTTCGAGTGACCCGATTCCACCCGTGGATCCCTCAATGCAAGTACCGTTTCCCCAAACGGCTGACTTGGCCGACTTCCAAGCGGTCTCTGGGCGGAAGATATTTTCGGCAGTGTAGTAAAGACGGCAGTCAGCGGCTTGGTACTGAAATTGGAGAGGTAGATCGTCATCTCCCTCCTGGTAGGCATTTCTCAGATTGACACCACCAGATTTAAGAGTGATGGGAAACTGATTCAAAGGCTTAGGAGCTGCCTTCACAAATCCCTCGACTTCTTCCTGAGAGATAAAGTCAAGCTGCTCGGAGAAAGAACTGTAAACCGACGTCGCCTGCTCCACATAGCCATAGATCTGCTCAAAACCTATTGCTTGGGCACCGCGAACACCGCCCATGAACTGCATGGGTTTGTTATTGGGCTGCCCGCCAAAGGACAAAGCTCGAACGCCCCCAACATTGGTCATAAGGTTGACGAATGTGGTGCAGGTTGAAGAACACATACCGTCACCGACAATGACGATGTCTTCGGATTTGAAGGGCTGTTCCTTGAATACAGGCCTGCCACCGTATCCGCGGATAGGAACCAGGTCATCGCGACCGGATAGCAAGGTGTAATTGAAGTTGGCGAAAAGTGAGCTAACCTTGACGCCCAACTCAGTTTTGTTTCCGAGGAAATCTTTATATGATTCAAAGTTGTCTTCTTGATCTGGCGTCACTTGTGAAGCGTATGCAAATGGAGCAAAGTCAGGGGCCAGCGATTCGTTGAGCGCTGAAAAGACCTTGACTATACCCTCTGAAGCCTCATGACGGCGAAATCTGGTTGCTGAGTATGGAAGCTCGTCAGGGAAGAATAGCTTGAAAAGGTCAAAAGCCCTGTCGATGTTGCCGCCCGGATTGCCTGAGACATCAATGATGATCTTGGTGCGGCCATTTTCCAGTGCTTGGGACACGATTTCAGTTGCGTATTCAGCGACGACAAGTGACTGGTTCCCCGGCAGTTTCTCCCCATTGAAAGATGGAATCAGCATAACAACAGTATCGTCGTCGAGGTAGTAGCCGATTATCTGGTTGTATGGGTCTCGAATCAACGGCTCAGGGTACCCCGCTGGTCCCGAAGGAAGAGGTGGATTGATGGATGATTCGGCGTCGTTCGACTCGCTTGAATAATTTGCGTCGTTGTCTGAAGCTGTCTGAGGTCGGCAATAGAGGTTATAAACATCAAGGCCGTCCCTAGCTGCGAAGCTGGTTTGAAGAACGCGGGCTACGTTGGATACGTCAAGTGTTGAGCCGTTACGGAACTCGAGTGCAGTTGTGCTTCTGCCAGAATATACGGCGTTGGAGTAGAACGAACCAGAGGAGCCAGACGCGAGACCAGTAGGAGAGTAGAACAGGGCGTTGTATCTTGCATCCGGGTCCTGGAATGGCTGATCGTCCGCGATCCTCTTCAGGTACTTGACGGGATCCTCCCCATCAATCGAAACAACGGGCGAGACCTTGAAACTGGTGTCATTCAACAAAATGGCGTCAGGGTATGTATATACTTCAGGTAAATCGAGGCCATTTTTAGAGATGGAAACCAAAGGATTGCTTTTCCGCACGAAGGAGAAGATACCGGACGTGCAAAGACCCAGAGACAAGTGACCATCGTGAGAACTATAGAAGAGACGACTAATCGCCCGATCAAACTCCCACTGGCTCGAGTATTCCGTGTCACGAATCTTGCCAAGGCCGCCGAGAATGTCGACCGGAGAGGACAGGTAGGTCTCTGGAGGATTTTTGAGACCCTCAAGGGTGGACTGCCACTGGACGTACTTTGTGAGTTCGTCAATGAAGCTGGCTGTGACTTCGGGATAGAATGGCATCGACTGGAGACAGTCCTCGGCCAGTTGGGCAGATACAGCGATAGGGGTGGAATTGCCTGATTCCGTTTGAGTCTTGTTGACTTGTCTTGTGATAAGGGCACACGGCTCAACGGTGGCCGCAGCCGCCACAAGTGGCAGAGTCAAGGACAAAAGAGAAAGAAGAGGGTGCATGTTGAGTGATCACACAGATATTGATTTTTGTTCGATGTGCTGCAAATGAGATAGCTACAGGAGATAACCGAGTATCTGCGCTGCTTTAATACTTCTACTTTCGACGTTGAGACATGAGCTCGTAGTGACGATTACTTGCAGTATGCCTCGTAGGATCAGTTTCTCCACAACATCCAGCAACCTCATTTCAAAATTCTACATAGTACCTGAGAAGCAGACCGTTGTCTCATGATGTGATTGATGGAAATCATAAAGGCTATCTGCTGACAACGCAACGGATCCCTGGTTGGCGTAACCTTTAAACAAACCCCTTGATTATCTGTGATTGGTCTCAAAGGTGCCCCCAAGAGCTCAGCCCTAAGCCTTAGACACGGACTTTTTTCTGCAGATCGAGGAGATCTAAGAGTTTCACTAGGCTATGCTTGTGAGAGTCAAGATACTCGAAACATGTCCCAAGTCTACCTAGAAAAGCTCATCCAGAGAACAGAACGAGCGAGATTCCCTTGTTGAGATGGAACGTCGAAGTAGTTCAACGCTGCTACTTGAAGCGATGCTCAGCCTCCGTGGCAAAAACAACGACAACATTCGCGACTTCCTGTGGGCGGAATTCACTGCTGCAGTACCTTCTTCGCCTCAGCCTACTCTATCTCGATCATGCCATTGATCCCTAAATCAAATTACCTTTTTTCTCGAGATCAAAGACAGGGATGTCAACATCGTGGGGGCTAGTTTTACTACCCTGTTGAGAGGCAAAGGATCAAACATCGGAGAATTTTAGCCGTGATGCATATGGCCCAGGCGGCAAAGTTTAAGTTAAGGCCTAGAAACAAAGGTCGGGCTCGGTACCGAGACCGAACCCACGAAAAATTCGACAAGCAAATCCTGCTTTGAATGCAACGAAGAATCCTTAATATCTGAGCTAAACCCAGAGCGAGGGGAGTCGAGGTGTGGCTTCATCCGAATCTGCCTTGCTTCTTACAAACACCTTCGGGGTAGAGTAGCTGTTCTACTCAGCACAATACTCGAAATTGTTTTTTGATCCTTGTGCAAAAGATCTTAATATTCCTTCAAGAAGCTTTTCTTCTCGTGAACTTTGTAAGTATTGGGGCTGTTATCTGTAAAATGAGACGGCTAAGGTCTTTGATGTCTTCGTGACCAACTATCCGTTGAAAGAGGAGCTATAACTAGGAACGACTTGACAGTATCTCGTTGCCATTTTGGTACCTATATTGATTGGGAGCTTACTGTGTGTTTAGGTACTCTCACGCATAGCTTACCTCCTTAGTATAAGTTGGCCTTCCGCTATATTAGGCATTGCATTTGAAAGGAAACTACCATGAGTAATGAAGCTATCACACATTTGATGAGCTCGAGCCCTAAGTCGCACATAGCTAGCGTACGTTAACCCGCCTATGCCCTATTTCTGCAGAACTCCACGGACGGTTTTCTCCAGACTCTTGCATTGCCCACTTTAGGCGTCTTGGCAAGGTGGATTTTGTCTTGGTCTCTTCTTCTCGTCTTTTTCTCTCGATAAACGATAAGGCTGGGAGGCATGTTTCACAACGCTGTAACAACAGCGACGAGCAAAGCTGCACTGCCACTTTAAGCAAGATTTCCTCTGCTGTTTAGCGCTCAGGCTAATTGCCCTTGCACGGCCAAAATTCGCCGGTGCTGTGCAGCAGCCGTGGGGGCTGGCAAGGGATGTAGGAAAATGTGGCCAGTGCTCTCATACAAATTTAGCCATCAAGATCGGGCAAGTTTTCTTAAACTTGAGGGCTGAGTGTTCAAATAGGGTTAGTAGGAAGTTTTTAAACCCATGAACGGTGTGGCACGAGTTATTGCTGCTTAAGGATCTTTCAGACTGCCACTAGACATGTCCATCGTTACAAAACACACCAACATGCAGCCAAAGAATCCATCTTGTCAGCACTCTAATCTTTAGCATAAATGTATAGTTCTTCGTTGACACCCGAAGACAATATGCCTTCAACTCGGGCCTGAACGATCTAAGAATAGCTACCCTATTGCGAATCGAAGGTCAGCATCTCTGGCACCTTCTTGCGCCTTAGAAGAGTAACGCAAAGGGGGTATTAGAGTTGGGTCGGGATATTCTGGGGTTTGTGGAACAGAAGTACTAATTATTCACATCTTTTTGCAAGGCAAATTGATCAAGACTGATATATGGTTGATACGTGTTTATTGGAGTATCTTGCCTTATCTTGCTCAGTATGCTGGTTTTACTGTTCTAACGCTATGCAAGAGAATCGAAAGGGAAAAAAAAAAAAAAAAAAAAAACATGCGTGACACGATGATAAATTGCACAGTCCCAACACAGCCTTATATCCGTTTTTGATCTCACGAACGTCTATAGGCCCTCGACACTACATACTATTATTGCAAGCGACGATCTACTTGTTGGTTGTACCGAGTCAGCAAAACAACTGTGGCAGACAGTGTCACCTGCCAAACTTCCTGAAACCTGATAGGCCGAAAGTAAGAGGACCAGGAACTTCAAGAGCATCCACTACCGTGTGCTAGATTTTTATTTAGGTTTTATCTTTGGTCAAGGTAGCCCAAGGCTTGTGTTCCAGCTTGATACAAGCTCGTTGTATGTAACCGTTCGATGAGAAGGCTAGGTGGCCTTATATCACCACAGTACTCAATAAAAAAAAACAGCTTTTGTAAGTTAGATGTAAGGATTTCTCTTCGTAATAATGACTATATACCAACCGCCGACCCGCACTACCCTATTAGTTGAGAGTCACTAAGCAGTATACTTGTGCGCTACCCGTGCGGCCTCGGCAACATTACTTAAGAGCATCCGCGATCGAATAGAACAGAAGGAATTACGCGGACTAATGTGAGTCTACTATATACGGCTTTTTGTATGATTACAGGCTCTTACCTGCGTCGAGTATTTGAATGAAATTTGCGTCGTACGTACTCTGGCAACGTTGGGACCAGTGAGATTTCAGAGACTACCTGGCTTACTCAAATTGCTATTCTCAAGTATGGAACATCTAGGGTAATCTTGTTGGTCTTTCGTCTGAGCAGTCGTATCTAGCTTCTTTAGTCAAGGACCATACATGGTTTCCTAAAGAAGTAATTCACCATTGGTGTTAGAGGAGACGGCGTCGTAAATATAATCTCCTCACCAAGCAAAAATTCAAACGTCAATACCACTGACGGCTATACGTAATAATTATAAGTCTTACTTCCAAAAGAGGATCTATGTTTTTAATTTTGACAACCTTACAGGGCTCTCCTGTCGATCGGCTCTTTTGCGTCCCTTCACACTACTCTCTTGTGGTTTCGTCAACAACATTAACAGTTTGTACTAGGATTTGGCTGTGGTTGGACTGACGTGAGATTTTGGTCTCGGAGCAGCCAATCAGAAGCTGATTATTGCGAGCAGACCAATAGAATTGCATGGAGGGATGATCCTTGACGGGCAATTCAAATATAAATATGCTCAGAACCCTCATCCTTTGGTCCATTCCAAGTCAATGCAAACATAGCCAATTCGGAGACTATCATGAACCACATCAGTGTTGCAATTATCGGGGCCGGTAAGTGGCTGCTTACCAAACGGCCATCAAGAAGTAATATTAACTTCTAATTTTGAGGCCCAACGGGAATTTCCATGCTCAAACAGCTCCTTCAAGATGGATTTAGTGCCACGTTATTCGAGAGACGCAACAGAGTCGGAGGTCTGTGGGCATATGACGCAGATCACGGATGGACTACGGCACTGCAGGATACATCTGCAAATATAAGCAAGTATACTTGCGGATTTACAGATTTTCCGATACCAGACAGTATGTGACCCCTCAAGAACGAGACAATTGGAAGCTCACAGCATCAGAGTACCCTGTCTATCTGAACTCATCACACTTTCAGGAGTTCATGCAGAGCTATGCCGATCATTTCGCGCTCACCAACAACATCGAGTTTAATACAAGTGTCAAGACCGTGAAGCGTAACAACGATGACACAAAGTGGGTTCTTCAGCTTGAACAGACTGAGAGCAGCAAGACTGAGTCTCGCGAATTCGACAAGGTTGTTTTCTGTCATGGATATCAGACCGAGAAAGTAGTCCCGAGGTTTCCCGGTCAGGAAAACTATAAAGGTGAAATCATTCACTCTCAACAATACCGAAGGTCTGTGAGCCCAATAACGCACTGCATCCCAAGTATACTCATCAGCAGCCGTTAGCCCAGAAGCGTTTCGCGACAAGACTGTGGTAATTATTGGGCTGTCCACCACAACAAATGACATCGCCCCCCAAGTTATCCAAACTGCCAAAAAAGTCTACGTTTCTCATAGGTCCGGCCAGATGGTAATCAGGAGGACTCGCAATGGGCGACCAACTGACCTCTTGGTCTCATGGAGGCGCCGTCAAATAAGCCAGTGGATTGCTCGAAAGATGCCATCTTTCTACAGATGTACGGCAAACTTGGTGGCGAGCCTGCTTTCGTCTCGATTTGCCAGCATGAAACTCGACCCGGAATGGCGACTCAAGCCGTTTCGCAATCCTACGCTACGACTACCGGGTCTGATTGACAAATGTCTTCCTCTCTTGAAGGATGGGTCCTTGACGAGCTTGCACGGAATCAAGCGCTTTTTGGGAGGGCGATCGATCGAGTTTGAAGACGGGACTGTCCTGGATGACGTTGACAGTGTTATTCTTACTACAGGTTATCGTGCCGACTTCTCGGTGGCCCCTTTCGTTGAAGAGAGTATTCCAAAGTCTCCTACTTATCATGGTCCGGCTATCCACCGCCTATATATGAATGTATTCCCTCCGAAATATGCAGACAGCTGTATTTTGCTTTGCTACTCGGCTTACGGCAAGAACAACGGGTTCTCGTTCAGCGACGTCATCAACATGGCTATCTCGAACATCTGGCGTGGAGTGAGTGATCTGCCTTCTTATCACGAAATGGAACAATGGGTCGATCAGCACCATGAATGGCTTGCAGCAAACTGGGCGAGGGAGCCGAATATGGACTTGAGCATGGTGAAACAATACGAGTTCCAGCCATGGATGCACCAACAGGCCGGAACTGGTATGGAGAACCTCGGATGGGGATGGGCAGGGTGGAAATTTTGGTGGAAGGACAGAAAGATGTACCACCTGATGAACCACGGCGCGGAAACAGCTCACATGTTTCGATATTTTGAGACGGGTAAGAGGAAGACGTGGAAGGGCGCAAGAGATGAAATCATTCGTCAAAATCAAATAGTGGAGGAAAGCTTTTCCAGCAAGAAGATAAAGCCGAGGGACGAATGAGCTATAGATGGAACTCGAGGGGTAGTGATGGGTTTACCTCTGAATGGTTAAATGTGTACCAACTTAAGATTCTCAGTGTTTACTATTAATTTATTACCTTTAATTGGTAATTCATTAGCTTGCTAGGCTATGCCCTCTCTTCGCTTTTGGCCTTGTCAACCAACCACGATAAATCTCTCTACTACAAACAAGCCTGCCACTTCTTCACAAAAAAGTTATTCGCAGTGGTTAAAAATTGCTAAAAGTGCTTCGCAGAACGCAGATCACGCCTGGTATTATTTAGTTAACTCAAGGATCAGGACGATAGTCAGATAATCACCGATTTCATCTGCTTTGGCAAAATGCTAACCCTGGCTAGCATCTGGGAGGCCACTAGTGACAGAATATATGCTCCATTCTGCCATCGTGAATAGATCTACCAAAGCGGATCATGGATATTTGGGCGCGTATTCTAGCCATGTACCTTTATATCTCTCAAACCGGATACATAAAACCAATAATACCTAGTAAACAGGTGAAGCACATTCAGGCATGATCGGGCGCGTGGCTTGCAATAAGAACCTTCCTAAAAAGATCAAGAGAAGAAGAAAAAATGAGACCGGAGTTTCAACCTGTTTGTTGATCTTTGAAATCGTTTAACCCTTGCAGCGAGCATTAACGACGCCGGTGGATGCAACCCCGTGCGGCTAACTAAGCTGGATATGTCTCAAAGCCGTTGCGGCAAAACTTGCCCAAGCTAAGAATGTCATTAGCAGCCCCCGTTATA
The DNA here is from genome assembly GCA_013184455.1 of Fusarium continuum. NCBI lineage: Eukaryota > Fungi > Ascomycota > Sordariomycetes > Hypocreales > Nectriaceae > Fusarium > Fusarium continuum. The sequence goes on along the minus strand of JABCKB010000073.1, from coordinate 7,852 downwards.
TGCGGACAATGGCTATAGATAGCTAGCAGTCCCCGATACTAAGCCATTTAAAGTAACTGTTATAATTCTTGAGGTAGTATTAGACGACTTACCCCGTATAATAAGATGGGACTACCCCATGACTTTTCGGCATTTTGAAATCAGGAGTAATAAGGTAAGCATTTCATATTTGTAGTTCGCTGCCTCTAACTTAGTTCTATTGGCTCTATTTGACATGATCTCCGAACCTGCATAACTAGCTAAAATATCAACTCAATAAACCTGCATGCACTCAGTTAGTTAAGGGCTTCACCCAGTAAAGGATGCATTCATTAAATCGACTAAGAACATGGATGTCTTAACACACAAGATTGAGGTAGATTAGACAAATGTATAAGAGCAAGGACGAACCACCTTCTCGTTTCTAAACTACCAGTCATTCATTGTTGCCGCTTCTTTATCTAATTTTCCTAATTCGACACAGCCAGTCAAGCAACCATTCTTTTTTATTTAGCTTCTCGTCAAACCTCGCAAATATAATGAGACGCCTTTTTCTAACTGGCATCTTGGCCGCCCCGGCATCTGTGTACGCAGCTACGCTTACAGGCTATGAGTACATTGTCGTGGGCTCGGGCGCTGGAGGTGGTCCTCTTGCGGCTCGCCTAGCATTGGCCGGGCATAAGACACTTCTCATCGAGGCCGGCGATGATTACAACTCAGTCAATTATACTGTCCCTGCATATTCTGCCAATGCCTCCGAAGATCCAGAGATCTCTTGGAACTTCTTTGTGCATCACTATGCCGACAACCAGCGGCAAGCACGTGACTACAAGACTACCTATGACACTCCCGATGGGTTATATACGGGCCTGAATCCCCCTGCAGATGCAACACTGAAGGGCACTCTGTACCCCCGAACCCAGGCTCTTGGAGGCTGCACCGCTCACAATGCGTTGATTGCTGTTTATCCACACCAGTCTGACTTTGAATACATCGCGTCACTTACTGGTGATGACTCGTGGTCTCCAGAAAATATGCGAAAGTACTTCATCAAGGCAGAAGAAAACAACTACCGCCCTGCTGGTGAGGACGGACATGGGTACAGTGGCTGGCTTAGCACCGAGACTGCTCCTCTCAGCATCCCTCTCAACGACGACCAGCTTTTGAGTCTTCTCAGTGGAGGCGCCGTTGCCCTGTCTGAGGTCACCGGCAAGAACATTACCATGGACGGGCTCATTGCTGATGACGCCAATGCAAACAGTCTCGCTCGTGACCAGGAGCCTGGCTACTACCAGATTCCCTTGTCTACCAGAGATGCCAGTCGCATCGGGCCACGTGAGCTCATTCTCTCTGTGCGGGATGCCAAATACGACAACGGCACCAAGAAATACCCTCTCGACGTTCGAACCAATAGCTACGTGACCAAGGTCGTTTTCGACGACTCAGAGCCTCCTCGTGCTATTGGCGTTGAGTTTTTGGATGGGAAGCATCTATACAAGGCTAGCCCGTTATCTACTGGTGCTGCTGGTAAACCTGGCAATGCATCTGCATCGCGCGAGGTTATCGTTGCTGGTGGTGTTTACAATACACCCCAGATTCTCAAGCTTAGCGGCATTGGGCCTGCTAAAGAGTTGAAGAAGTTTGACATCCCGGTCATTGCTGATCTACCTGGTGTTGGAACCAACCTACAAGACCACTATGAGATCACTGTTCAAGGAAACCCATCCGAGAACTTCACATCATTTGATGGATGCACCTTCAGCCTGTTCACTGATGAAGACCCTTGTCTTGACCGCTGGAGGGCTCCTGTTAACGGGGACCATGGAATTTACTCATCTTCTGGGCTTGCTGCTGCCATGTTCTACAAGAGCACTGCCGCTGAAAAGGACAATTTTGACATCTTTGCCTTTGGCGGCCCTGTCAACTTCCGAGGTTACTTTCCTCAATATGCGGTCAACGCAACCATTGAGCACGACTGGTTCTCGTGGGCCATACTGAAGGCACACCCCCGTAACAACGCCGGCAAAGTCGTCCTTCGCTCAGCTGATCCCCTTGATGTGCCCGAGATTACCTTCAACTACTTTGATACCGGAAGCGGCGACTCGTCAGCTGATCTCCAGGCTTTATATGAAGCTGTTGAGCTTACACGAAAGGCCTTTGCCAGTCAGGCCGTTAACGTCACTGAGGTTCTTCCAGGTCCTCACGTTACTTCTCAGAAAGACGTCGAGACCTATATCAAGGACACCGCTTGGGGTCATCATGCCTCGTCCACCTGTCCAATCGGCGCTGACAATGACCCGTTGGCAGTTCTCGACTCCAACTTCCGCGTGCGAGGTGTTGCTGGTTTGCGCGTTGTCGACGCTTCGGTCTACCCACGTATTCCAGGTACCTTTACTGCTGTTTCGACCTTTATAGCAGCGGAGAAGGCTGCAGATGTTATCCTGGCTGGATTAAAGTAGTGATCTAGTACGAGCGGGAAGCTTTATTTTATGGTCGCCAGGTCGTGTGTTTCTATAGCCAGTTATCCAAATCGAAGCTGGGCAACACATGTTCTATGAATTGTCCCGTGTGTGAAAAGATAATTCTCTGTCAAGTTATATCTGTTTTATTGCTGTGGGAAATTATGTGCTGTAATACCATGCAGTTGAGTTGGTAACTACCAGCTTCAATAAAATGCCGTCTTCCAGGTTCTCAGTTGTCATCTAGGTCTAGTTTTCAAAGACGATGTTCTCTGTAAGACCGAAACAAGTACTGTTAGTCGTATATTGTACAGATGACAGGCTCTGATGAGAGTTTGGTTAGTCACCAAGCAACGAAAATTGCAACTTGCGGCCAAGACGCACGCATTCTCACGGTCTGTGCTATGTTGCCATCTCCTGCAGTTACAAGTTGGCCAATACTTTCCTTTCTCCTTCCCCTAAGTCTACCACCGGGTGAGGACTACGTCCTACCAGTGAGTAAGCAGAGAACTAGTTTTTTATATGTCGACAACACAACGTCGGGATGGAATGTTATTCTGGTCTCTTAGAGTTGCGTATCTATATAATAGTCCTCTGCAGAAAGCCCTATGGACACAACCTGGTACCCTTCTGATCTATGAAAAGCCGAGGTTCAAGGTATACTTCAGTGGCGTCGTGCCTGTGATATACACATGGTGACCTGCTAGAGTAAGATTACCCCCATGCCAACTGTACTGCTCGCCAGAATCAGCTTGAATCAACCCTCTGCCTTTTCCGGGTCCAAAGGTGATCTTGTCATTTTGAACGCTGTACTCTCCTTCCCCTTCCACGAGTCGATATATTGTGGACTCGTCGCTATCGAGGATCTCCTCCACCCCTTTGAACTGTCCGCCCTCGCGGAAAGTAAGCTCAAAAGTCAGCTCAACGTCATCCTCGCCCGTCACCTCAAAGCTCAGATCGTACCCAGCCTCGGTCGGAGTTATTTCCACATCTGTCTTGAGACGACGCACGTGGGTGGGACGCTTCGCAAAGTCGAGCATAGCGTAGAACCGACCATCAACGGACTTGGATAGCTCATATGTACCGTTTTCATCGCGGTATTGTGGAGGAATGGGCAAGTAATACGGGACCTCGATCTCGCTTCCCAACCTCACGGTGCCATCACCAGCCAATTCAATACCATTGGAGCGAAAATGGCCCATGCTAAAGAAGTTGGGGCTTAGACGCACTGCCTCGAGCACGGCTTTGCCATTCCACGCGCGAAACATAGTCGGATTTGTCGATAGGCCGGATCCCATGCGGTTGTAGAAATCGGTTTTCTTTCCATCCAAGTTATACCAGTCCGATCCACCAAAGGCAGACACAGTCAGCTTTCCGCGCCGTGCACGCACAAGACCTGCCGAAGAATAATGCTTCTCAAAGTCAACGAATGGGTTTTCAGGCTCAGGCAACTGAGCCGCTAGTTCGGGACGCTCGATCAGATTAGCGAGGAAATCCCCCAGTTTCGGCCCAAGGCGCTTCTCAATCAGGCGAGCGATGGCAGCGAATCTTCCGTTGCCATCGAGAATAGCGAGCTCCCGGAATTGGGGGTAAAAATTCTGCATGTTGTCGCCGGAAGGCTGGGACTGGTCTTGACGTCGGCTTTGGACGGTCTCTATCTCACCGTTTGGCTCCGCGTGTTCGATGGACAATTCCAGATTTTTGCGCACGTGGTTGATCAGCTCGGTGCGATTGAGCTCATAAGCGACGGTTAAGAGAGAAGGATTGGATACGGCTGAGTAGTAATTTGGGCTCCGTTCTGAGTAGATGCCATCGGCGTCGATGTCAATTCCCTCCGCAAGCCATTCCTCAACCCTCTTGATCAATCTGACGTCTCCTATGATGCGAGAGATGCGAGCCAAGGCGCTGCAAATCTTCCACCTGTGATTGGGCGTGTGGATGCCGCCTTTAAAGAGACCAGGTGCTGCCTTGACGAGAATACCGCGGATGAGCTTTGCCATGGGCCGCGAGGCATTGTGGTCATCTAGTTCAAGTATGCGCACCATGATGCCAAAATCCTCAATGAGAAAGCCCGTATCGGGTGGAGAGTGACGATTGCCAACAGTATATGTGCCATCGCTGTGGACTTTCGCAAGAACGTCAAGCATCTCGTCAATGTGTGGAAGCAACGTTTCGTTATGGTAATAAGTCGAGTTCGGCCAGACGAATGGAGTCACGAGCTGGCGGACCCCACGGGCCAGCGCTCTCGGCGAGCCAGTTAATGAGGCATTCTTGCCATCAATGACAGTCTGTACTTGAGAATCGGCTGCCTTGGTGAGAAGCCCTAGGCTGGTCCAATCGCGAGGTGCAGCATTGTAGGCAGATGCAGAGGCAATGGTAGCTAGAATAGCCACGCCCAGCGCCTCGATGGTGTTGAAGATGCGAAGAGGATGCATGGGGTAGCTGACAAAGGCTGCTATACAGGGATTGGCTATGTAGGAGGTACCGGGACTTTAAATACTTTAGTAAAGACTGCCAAGTCCTCGGTTCGGCGTATCAGACACCGAATCTAGCAATTGTTACTAGACTTATTATGGTTGTTTGCCGAAACCCCTCGCCTTCTTCCCCACGGGGTAAAAGTCTCATCCACTGTATAGGAACTAAGCTCTACTCGGGACTCCTAGGGCTTGCCAGACCTCTATTACGTTCTCCAGCGTCAAAAATCCCGCAGTTCCCGCTGCTGAGACAGGTCCCAAGGCTGCTAAGCGCGTCATCTAAAGAAGAAGGATATTGTACATGATTTTCGTGGTCAAAATTTGCTGAATCCGTCAAGAAGCTTTGACCTCATATGATGTTGGCCATAGAGTTTCTCCCTTGGCAAATGCAGCTACCAGATCGGTATTTGATCTGATCTGATAACCTTATTCATATCTCATTGAGATAGATCAAGGCTGCACATAAAAAGAAAATAGTATTTTCCTGTACAATAAAGCATTATAAACTAGGCAGGTATCAGGCTGGTTTCATCTACTATAAATCAGGTCGTCACTAAATAGTATGTTGAAGGTCAAAGATGTTACTGACCTGCATAGTTTTTCACCATAGCTGTTATAAACAAAACAAAACAAAAAAGTCTTGCTGAAATTTATACATTAATTGGCGTTGCTTAAGTCAGTCATGCTCCTTAACTTCTTTGTTACCCATCTAGAACGTTATGACTTTTATTACTATTTTGTACTACCTTGTGGCTTTGGGATAAAAGGTTCTCTCATCCCCAGTCTCTAACCCACGATTTAAGTACTGTATTATCTCCCAGTTTATATGCACACACAAGTTTGTAACTTTCATATTGTCCTGGAGAAGACTAGAGTATCACCTTAGAACCTACCGACTCCGTGAAAGATCGCAGCACCATAAACCAAAGCCTTCCATAGTATCTAGTTACAGCCAATAATATAGTCTTTTCTTTCTCGAATAGCGCCCGTAGCGTGATAGCCACCCTGTTCAGCTTTGTGCTCCGGATCTCGGATCCCGGCTTATTCTTTTCTGCTGTTCCGTCAACCTTTCTTTGAAGACGATAATCCTGCGCATCTGAGCCCACGAACATGGTCTCATTAAGCGTCATGCACACGTCCCAGGACTGCCTGTTGAACGTAGCTATTTGCACTCTTGTCCGGCAAAAGAGGACAGTGTCGGAGTTAGATGAGTCAAAGCGCATGCCATGTGAGTGGGTTTACACGAGGAAGTTCTTATCGTACAACATGAAAGAGATCAACAGTAAACAAGAACTGAAAATCGTGAGGTAGACAAACCCCATGGCCGCAACTGCCGTGACTTATTGAGCAAGCTTTTCTGGATTGTCAAAGGCCCCCACCCAATGCGGCCGCCGATAATGGATAGGGTGATAGTGGTACTGAGAGCTATGTCACCCCAGCAAAAGGTACGCCAACTACCGACCATGTCGATGGTAAAGGCTGCGATGGTAGCATCGAGGATGCCAACCAGCATTAGTAAAACGGATAGCTAGCCGAACATGACATTACTAAAGCCGTCCGTGCCAGATTGCTCCAGAACTACAATGCAGTTAGTAAACATTCTTCTTTAATGAAGCGTAACTCACTATGTAACCATAGCGGCAGTTCTCATGTCGTATTCTTTGATGCACGAACATCTGGAGCCAGAAGTCCAACTGGATGCGGAAGCCAAGATGATTATCGCCGAATCTAACGCCGAAGAACATCTTGAAGTATTTGGCTTTGAAATGCTGTACTTCTCCTCCACTACGGTCACAATTTTCTCGATAATCTGTATATCCTGGTATTCAGAGTTGCCTTTTCTCGCGCAGCTTTGCAATAGGCTCCAATGCTTCATTAGGTCTCCAGGCTTTGGTCAACTATCCTGGTGCCTCCGTGACCAAGGAGGGGACGGAAATGATCTGAATCGCAAACTCGAACCAGCAGCAAAACTGTCCACCAGACGCCTTAACAAATGACGTGCCGATACTGTTCTATACTACGAAGTGGATGCCAGAGAAATCAGCTAAGATTGTTAGAGCGATCTGCTTCCCTCCATATCAAGCAGCAGAGCAGACAGCTCGGCTGCCCATGTTAGATAGTTGAAATGACTAGGATGAACGCCATACCCATGCTGGCCTTCCATCGTGCGCAAAGTATGTGTACGAGGTTGACGGCAGAGGATGGCACTGTTGCAGGATGACATCTGTCATCCAAGTAGGCCAATTTGATCTGACCGGTGTTGTCAGAAAAGCTACCAACCCAAAAGGCTGCGAACAGAGAGCCACTTCAACAATATTACTCATTGATTCTCTCGTACAAATTGGATACGCGCCAATAACACATGGCTGCGATACCGCTCTGCAGCGCAGGTTTAATAACTTCGTATCCATCGCTTACATGTCATATACATGGTTGCAACTGTTACAGCGCCCATGACACCCTGACTGGTGCCTTTGTATCGTGGTTCTAAAACAGTCTAACACAGATCCATCAACCACGAAAAATCGTTCTATTGGATTTTCTGAGAGTCCTGTGCCGTGTGTATGCGAATAAGTGTTCTTCTTATTTTGACTAAATTTTTTTTTTACTTGCCTTGCCGTCTTTGCCGAACCGCATCCATTCTCACCGACTGCTCCGGGGCAGCCGTGAGAAGTTACTAGACCATCGGGATTAAGTTTAGTCAGGGGTCAAATTTTGAGAGAAACCCTTCAAGACGACAGGGTCTGTTGTAAGAAATTCTCGAGACATGTGACAGCCGAAATCTCAGTCTAGCGAGTTTTCTTAACAAGACAGACCTATGGTCATGTAGTAAAATCGGTAGTAGTACTATTGTCTAACTGTGTGTAATATCTAATTAAAGAAAGTAATAGTTTAATAGTTTCTGAAATATCTAATAGTAAAGTTTGGGCTCTATAGGTT
>JABCKB010000072.1:0-10415 GCA_013184455.1 Fusarium continuum | reverse complement strand
ACTCATTGTGACCTAAAATCTCGCATTATGTCCGACGCCAGCACCAAATCTACAGACAACCATCGCAAAACCCTCAAGGAGGGTAGTCCAGAAGAAAAGGTCAAGGCATGGCTACAACTCACACGCGATGAGAGCGGTCATTCCAAGCAAGGGGTTAGTCTCGCTGTTTACACACAAACTCATTACGGTTACTAACAATGAAATCAGGACTGGATGAACACTCTGATCCCTCACTTGCACCTCGTTTCTACCAATGCTGATGGCCCTCATCCGTCTTGTGTATTCTCATACACAGTCCAGCCCGAGAACTGCAACAGGCTGAAAAACTTGCACGGCGGCTGTGCAGCCACGCTCTTTGACTGGTGTACGACATTACCACTTGCTTTGGTGAACAAGCCCGGCTTCTGGCAGGGGCTGGGGGTGAGCCGGACACTCAACGTCACCTACATGCGACCAGTGCCCGTTGGTGAGACGGTTTTGATTACGTGCGAGATTGTTCAGGTTGGCAAGAAGCTGGCAACTTTACGTGGAACAATGCGCAGGAAAAGTGATAATTTATTAACTGCTGTTTGTGAACATGGCAAAGTAAACATTGACAATGAGATCAAAGCCAAGATGTAGGGGGATCACAGAAGTTAATAAGAAAACAAAGAAAGAAAACCAATGAGTTGAATTAGCCCTAAACTGTCATAATTAGATGAGAATGATTAATGTATGTACCATCTTAATTGCCTTGTTGAAGAAACTTTAGGAGCTGGCTCGTGTCTAGGGTAGTTCACCATAAGGAACATCTCACAACGTAGGTACATTGGATCCCCCACACAAGCTCCGCACCACACCTACCGTTAAGTCCGCCTAGGCGGAAGTACCGTAACGTTATACACCTGTCTATATCGTCATTCCATGACAGCCTCATTCTCATTCAACCAAAAAACAACTCATCTTAAACCACCGTGAGAGATCGTCTAATGGACAAAAACACTTCAGCTCATCAGCCAATTCTGCAGCTCCCTGCGGAGATTCTGCATAGCATTTTCCAACGGGTTGCGCCCGCCGACTTATTAACACTTCCCTGCGTGTGTAGGGCATTCAACCACATTACCAAGTCGCGGAAATTATGGCTTGATGTCTATATGAATACACTAGTATGTCATTTTTACTGACTTTTAATAAAAGTGTTATTGCTGACAGGTTGGGTAGGACAAACCAAATAATACCGATTTGGAATATGAAAAAGAGATTCGAGATTTGGTCAAGCTCGAGACAATATGCACCAGCCAAGAGGTATATAACAAGGTAAGAGATGAGACTATGGGGGAAATACATCACGAGAATCCTCACTTCAAACTCCATTCAATAAGTTTTACTGACCAGCCCCTAGAAATCTGAACTCGATTTCGTACATGACACAGTCACTCGTCTCCTCAGAAATGCTTCTTCTTCTCCTGGAGATGAACCTGTTAATTTCTCGAGAACACATGCCTCATCTCGCAACGCCGCTCTTCTTCAGAATCTATTTTCTCGGACTGAGACAGTCGAAACCTTTCTTCAAGGCTCATCTTTATTTAATCGTCTGCGGAATGACCTCCGCCACGTCAAGCGAGATGGCCATTTCGCTCCTACATCGATTAACGAAGGCTGCAGGGATCTTCAGCAGAAGAGCGCCCATCTACATTGCCTATACGGAAAGCCGATTCTGAACGTTGGTCGTCTGCGGTCTACAAGGACATATCCATATGCTTGTTCAAAAGTGTATGATTTACGAAACTACACTGATCAAACTGGGTGGGGGCCTTTCAAGAACGACGGCTCGTTTGATGTGGATTGGCAAAAGGTTGAGGCCATTCTGATCGTTCTGGGCTACAATATCGGCTCGAAGCGTCTTATTACGCGTATCTTTGGAGAACTGTGGGAGAACCCTTTCTCTGCATGGCCAAATAGCTACATGGCGCCTCCGTCTCGCGATATCTCCTCTCTAGAGGCCCGCGACCCTTATGGCATCTCAGGAACATGGTATCGCGTTCGTTGATCCCTACATCCTTATAATCCCGCTGTATTCAGAGCTCAAAACTGACAGATCAGGTTCCAGATTGTTTGCTTCCTCGACTATAGCGATTTTGTCGCTTTCAACTTCAGTGACCCTGAACTCATCGCTCCCGATGCACCACGCCCCCCGCTCGACGTTGGGGAAGCCACTCGTCTCATCATGCTACGAATTCACGTTACTTCCATAGAGGCGCCTGGACCAGATGACGGACAAGAATTGCCCGTGGTTCACTTCCTAGGCATGTCTCGTTCTTTGGATGATTCGTTTGATGATAATGCCAACTCAGATATCCGAGGTAAGGAAATAAACTCCCTCAGGAGGGGGGATGCAAACAACGAGCTGGAGCTAATATGGGAGCATTCAATGTTAAAGGCACCGCTCGCCTAACCAAGGAAGGAGAAGTGAGGTGGACGACCTTTTCAGTATTTAATGGTGTTGAACGTTGGCGCAGTGAGGGTATTCAGATTGGAGGAGTGCGATCCGCCCGGGGCGTTGTAGGAAATTGGTTTGATCGGTATGGCCTCACATACTCACCTGTTGGCAAAACGCTGACACTGACTGCAGTGACTACGACATCCACGGCCCTGCCGGCCCCACGGCGTTTTGGAAGGGTGCCACAGTCGAACAAGTCGCTAACATGGAGGACGATCTGCTACCTAGCGATTTTTTCCTACCATATGGCGCACTCATCGATATAGATTCCGAGACGGATCCGGAGGCAGAGATGCCATATAACGCCGAAGATGATGACGAAGAGGACGACGAGGACGAAGAGATGGAAGGTGTAGCAACGGGAGAGGAGCTGTCGGCCTTAATTCACGACGCAAATCTGCCGTTAGAGGATATTGGGGTTCAAGGTCATCATCTTGCAAACGGTTCCGAGTTGAATTGATGAGCCTTCTATGAGAGGGATACTCACCTAAGGACAGTAACGCGTCGCTTAATATGTCATCCAATTATGTTCCTAGATTTACAAAACATCAAGATTCTTTTTACGCTTTTTAACAAACTATGAGGTTTTCTGTTTAGTCTTTGACCTCTTCACTTTAAGTTGTGAATCTCCATTATTGTCACTGTCAGATAACGTCTTCAAGAGCCTGGACAATAGGACCAGACCATGGCCATTTTTGATACTAACTATAAGCGATAATTATATCGTGCTCACGCTATTAATGATATACCGGGTGGGTAACTAAGATTGTGATAGCAACTATCTGAAGCATGGATGTGTTAGTAGTTTTGAGAGAACAAGGTTTTCCGTTACATTAACAACCACAGAGTGATATTGCTTTACTCAGGATTCGCCGGTCCCCAATTGCACTTCCCGACATAAGCAGCATCAATGGGCTACCCTTGGTAATGAACTCCCTTGTAGAGAGGTTGTTGCCCGTACACGACCCAATGCTTGCTATACTGAACTGACGCTTTGGCGACAAGACTGAAAGACTGAAAATGATTGACACAGATGACTTCTTTATCATCGTGACGATATACCATCACACTTTATCGTGTGCAGACTTGCCAGAATAAAAGGAACATGAAACCTAGAACCATGCTTGCCGCTGTGCTAGGTCCCAGAGAGCACAGCAAATGTCAGTATACTGCTCCCCGAACCCAAGGCAGCGTAGGTATACCCTGAATTTCCATAGCGACACTGACAACTCAGCGGAGGCAGGCTTGGAAAAAGCCACTGCATGGCTGGAGTGGTCGGGGACGATGGTGATGACGCTAAGAGTATCATGATGTCGGAAGATATCCTGACTGATCTATGAATAAGATCGTTAAGCATAAATCTTAGTCAAACAGAAACAAATTTTTTCATGAAATGATACTGGGGTATTCTAAAATGCAAAAAAGCATCCCAACGTGCGAAACCACGCACTCCATCTAAATGTCCTTATGTAACATGCTGTCCTGAGTCCATCATATCTCATACTTTGGTAGTCCTTCTCGAGTCCATGCGCCAATTTCTTTTTGTTCATATACATATACTATACCCCCTGATACGTGAAAGTATCTCTTGAGAAGGGGGGACTGTCACGTTGAAATGCTACGTGCCCTCGGCTTGATGAGCCGCTGAAGCTCACATTACTTCTGAATACCTTCACACTTGAGTGTGACTGCGACCTGGGCATCAACCCTCTAGTCTATCGTGCCGCCTTGGTTTAGGACGATACAGTTGTTAAGCAGGGCCGATCCTTCATGGAGTAACTCCCAACGTGTGGTCGAGGAGTCTGTTAGTTTTATGTTGAGCAGTTAGAAAGGATTGCGCTTACCTGAAAAGTGTCTTTGAGCACCATGAGAAGAGCCGTGTTGGCGTTGATTCCAGACCTCCCTTGCAAGCCGCCTGGGCTATCAATACCACCAAACTTGACAAAATAGCTCCTCATGTGTTGCAGCTTCTCTTGCTTAGTCGTGGGCAACGGAGTATTCGGGCAAGGTCCCTCCAGCGCAAATCCGTAACTCCAAACTACCAAGGCGGCAAAATACATTACCCATGGCCGGTTCAGAAGAACATCGTCGCGAGCGTCGTAAGGCTCATCGAGGTGGTAGCCACCCGCGTGTGCTGGTGAAACTTGATCAGGAGCCAAGACTGAGCACAGGAACTTGATGGCGTAAAAGGCAGCATCTCTCGCTCTTGCTGAGTGAGCCCAATGGTCTTTGATTCGCCTCTGAGCACTATTAAACTCCTGAGGCCCAATTGTTCGACCAAGTAGACGTTTCGCTCGAGCGAACATCTGACAATCCACGATGTCTGCGTGCATTGCCATATGTGCCAGATGGTGTAAAACCGTGCGGCTTTCAAACACAACATTAAACTCTTGTTTCTTGGTGGCATCGTCTCGGTAGGGGTCGGATGCTTCGCTTCGTTCCAGATGCTTGTCGAAGTCTGCTTTCCAGGTGTCGTATGCTCGAGTAAGTGTAGCCCGCCATCGGTCACGACCACCCAAAGCCTGGATGATCCCACCACCTAGGACATTCACCTGAAGATCTCGCTGATGCATGTGCCATGATACACTCAGGAGACCCGTCATGAGAACGGTTCTTCCAAAGGAAGTCGTGTGTACATCCTGTCCACTCAATGTTCGTTTGAGGCCCTCCAAAAATGAAGTTGGCTTAATACCATTCGACATCAGGTTCGATTCGATCCTCCAGACTTCTGAACTGCTTCCGGCTCGCCACATGGACTCGTCACAAGGGAGAGGGAGGCGCATCTCATGAGCGACCATGACTGCCGAGTGACCAAACATTGTGGCATGGATCGAATCAACGATAAAAGCCGCAAACGCCGCACGCCTGGTCGCCTCGTTCGTGACCCAATGCTCCCACCACTTATCAGCCGTTCCCATCGAACTAGATGTAGAGGATTGCCGGGATCCACTAGATACATCGCGAGGGTTTGGCGGAGAATCTAATGCAGATTTGCCGATCAGGGACCGTCCTCTTCGCATTAGAGTAATGGTGGTAGCGTGGTGGATGTGGGCCCGTTCATGGAGTTCTCTTGTCGCGAACATTTTCTCATACAGTTCGAGCAGAATCAAAGCTTGGAATATCCAAAGTTTAGCAGGTGGCCGAAAGCTGACATCCATGAAAATGTCCCAACGCAGATGCCATGCAAGAAAGTTGGAGAGCTGAGCGCTTGCTCTCGTCACCTTGTGCCCATGCGACCGGTCCAAGCAAGCCCCTCCAATGGACATCATAGAAAGTAGCAGGAGGTTTGGCGTCTTATCAGGCGAAAACGTGGGCTTGTGAAGTATAGGCATCTGGTCGCTGAAGTGATACCAATAGGAACCAATGTAAGCCTGCATCATCCTCTTACTCAACATGTGTTCGCCGTTCGCGCGATCGCCTTCGAGTAAATCAGCCCACTGGCGATCCGGTGGAGCATGCTTATTGTCATGGAAGCGCTCTTTAATAAAGTCGAATAGTTCTTGGCTCTTTTCCTCAGATATCGTAGCTTCGGGAACCTGCTGATCGAGAAGATTGTTGACAGCCATTACCTGCTGGGGAGCAGTTGGAAAGTATTCAAGTGAATTGCTATCAGTGCCCAATAAGGACATGTTGAACTGATTGCCTTGCAATTCCGCATAACTAAGTTTAGGTTAGCAGATTTCTCACCATCTTCAAAAGCCACTAACTTTGTATAATTCGGACCCATCACCGGAGTCATAGCTTGACTGGGAGAATTGAACAGATAAGCCATAAAGTCTTCCGGCATTCCGACGTAGGGCGACTTGTTCAGGTCGCCTCCCTCGCCAAAGACAGGGACAGTTGCGGGTATGGCCATCTGGTCTAGCATCATCATCTCGCTAGGTTGTGTAGTTCCTGGTTCTGTATATTCTGCTGTAGTGACGACAACCGAATTGTGCACGTTGGAGTACTGAGCGGGAGGCAAGTTCATAGGCATAACATTCTGCTGGCTCACAAACGTGTTCTGCGATATATTCTGCTCAGGTTGAAAACCTTGCTGATTAGGAATGGGAGACATCACGTTGAATTGTGTGCTGCCCGCTGACATAGACGGCCTTTGTGACACTGAAGGCGACTGTGGCTGGCTAAGTTGCGGAGTGCGATTATCAAAGCCCTGGGTTGGGGACATGTAACTATCCATGCCATTGGGCATGGGCCCGTTCGGATACATCCCCGTCGGTGTACTAGTCATGGGCGAGTAAGGGTTCGGTGTTGGGATTTGAGGTGTCTGATAAGGCATATTCGTTGATTGAGGCTTTGAGTAATCGATAGAATTATTTCGACTGAAGTTGGGAGGCTGTCCAGGAGCAATAACTGGTGCCATGTGTCCGGCCATCGAATCCCTCTGATTAAGCTGGGAGCCTTTTGCGGCATGTCGGTCCATATGTCTTTTGAGCAGATCCCCTCTTACGAAAGTTCGTGTGCAGTTGGGAAAATTGCAATGGTAGGTCTGTTTAGAGTTGTGGTTTAACTGATGCCGGTATCTGCATTATATGTCAGCATAGATTCAGTTTGGTTGCACAGAACTAAGACATACAGATGTTCCGCTCTTGAGTAACTCTTTCCACATCCTTCGGCGCTACACTCAAACCTCTTATCCAAGCCTTTTCGACTCCGTCTTCGTTTTCTGGCGGGCCCGGGGCCGTCCGAGTTGGAAGATGCGCCATTTGGTCCGTCCTGGTTTCCTTCATCTTTTAAATCCTGCTCGGCGCCTTCGTTTGCGGGAGAGCGACTTCTTCGTCTGCCGCGACCTGAGGGATCCGAAGTATCGCGGGGTGATATATTTTGAGCTCCCATTGCGCCGGAGCTGACCGGGGAGATGGGAAGGGTCGGTTTTACGTTATTTGCTATAATGGAGGCCATGGCCCAACGTAAGAACACGAAGCCTATGAAGCTGAACCGATACGATGTAGGTGTCGAGGGGATGCTTCAGGCCGTTGAACTGCTGTATAAGGCGGCAAGCAATAAAAATCCTCCCAGCTAGGCAATCGTCGGCCAAGGCGCGAAGACGACGGTTGGTGATCGCTGCACAGTCGCAAAGCGTCGTCGTTGGGTCTGTCGCAGAGGATAGCGGGGTTGACGGCTGGGGGCCGCGAGGGTGGGACTGGACGGAAATAAATCGTATAGTTGCTTTGTTCAGACCCCTACGGATTGATAGGATGTAGCAGGCAACGCATGACAGAAGGGGAAAATCGGTGTCGTCGAGCTGGCGTTAAATGCGGGAACAGCGAAGAGTCGCAATCCAACGGGTGGTCGGCGCAAGACCGAACTCAAGGCAGAATCTGAGAGGTCTAAGCTGATGGGGTCGGTCGAGGCTGAACTGGTTCCTTAATGTTAGCAGCGAAGACAACGAGTGTCGCGTGTTTTTGCGGCTAAAATGGATGCTATGAGGTGGATCGAGAAACGAAGGGCCAATTTGGGGAAGACCGGGTTGTGGGACCGTGACTGGAGACGGGGCGATGCCGAAACGACGCAGAGACCATTTTGGAGCTGGCCATTCAACGTTGTGAACTGTCGTATTGCTGGCCTGTTTATCTTGTGACGTGCAGACAAGAGGAGAGATAAATGTGGTTGTTGCTAAGGCGCTATTGGGGACGCCGAATGAGGCTTCTGCCTGTGTATACTCGGGCCTGTCTGGACCATAGACTCGATATGAGGTCGTCGATTATCTGCAGCACGTGTAACGTTCGGCAAGAATGCGGAGGTTTTGGCTAATAGTGGAGGGGACATCCTTGGCCGATTCATGGTCGCCCGGCAGGCAACGCAAGGTCGAACGATACACAGCAGGGACGGATACCAAGGGATTGGACCCAATATTAGATATAGAATCTAACCAGAGGGAGACAACGGCCAGCAACGACGAGTCTATACGTAATCAAGCCCAACGTCCAATGTCCGGGGGGATCTGATGATTTCGTGGTAACGATAGAGGTGCCTAGATGTGGTCCTTGCTTTGCTGTTCAGGTGGCGCTGGTGAAGGGTGAGGATGTAGACGGGCAGGAGACGCGGTAGGAGGGAAGATGAGATTAAGTAAACTAAGTAGCTACCTGATAACACGCGTAAATGCGCAACGAATACAACAAAGGTGCGACAGAAAGATGTTGGAAGTCGAAGGGTAGTTAGTGGTGAGAGAGCAATAGGATAATGAGATGCAGATGGACCGATAGGTAGGTCCTCGAGAAAGAGTCGAGTCGACGTCTGGCTGAGATAATCAGGAGCAGAGAGGAAATGGGCCTGCACCACAAATAAGAAACAATAACGACAGTTCAGGAACGCGCAACAAATGCAATGCAATGTAACGCGATACCCAAATTATCAAAAAGTCTCGAATGCCGAAAGAAGCAAGCAATAGTAGTCACTCCCCAAAAGCAAAGCTTCATTCGAAGAAAAAAAGCGTGGGAGACGGGAGCTTGGTCTGGGGAACGTGGGCGCGGGTAGAGTGGGGGGTCGTTGACTTTAACAAAAACTATGGACCCCCTCAAATGGAGAGTCGAGAGTCAAGTCTTACCCATCAAATTGGATTGCATCCAATCCTACATTACGCTGATTACCTACCACTGCCTCGAAAAAATCAACTGTCACCCCCCCAATCCACACTCGAGGGTTTCAACGTCCAATCCAAACCGCCATGCCAAAGGAGCCTGAACCCTTTTCGTACCATGTCGTTGCCTTCTCGGTATAGCGTCCGTCTCCTCCACTCCGCTTCCCCACCCTCGCCTCTCCATGCTACCCTTTATCCCTGCGCAAACTACTAGCGCAGCCTCAATCACATCCTTGATGTCCGACTTGCCGATGACTTTGTCATGAAAGAAATGTTGGCAGGGCCATAGATTCATTTGCTCTGGCTTCATCTAAGAGTCCACTTAAGTGATAAACCATACAGATTTTCTCTGAATGTTTGAGTCTCGAATGAAAGAAATGCTAGATCGATAGCACCAGGATTCGGGGAACCCTTGCTTCGGGGATGGAGGCTGCACAGGGATATTGCGCTTTGTCGATGTGACAACGTTCTATTAACTCATTTTTGGCTGGGCATCCTAGATCACTTCCTCTCCAGAACCATAGCTGATGATTTAAGTGAACACCTGGACTCAACACCTTGCTGTTCACCGATAAGTTGGATTATTTCCAGCTCATTGCATAGACACCCATGGCGACTAACCATAATCATCCGTAAAGCTCGTAGCCTTCTTGGTACGATTCTCTGAGATATTACGTGAGGCCGCCAACTGTTGGTTCTTCAGGAGATGAATATAGGGTCTTCATCGACCCTAGTATCAATATTTGCAGACCTAATTTGTACATGCCCAGTCTGTGCTTCTTCCTGTTGTGTCCAATAGGCGTTTATGATGGACAACGCCTGACGATCCCTCTCGGACCAACTCACCCCCCAGCCAAGATGCCTACCATGGGAATCTACGTTCCCCGGGCCACGCCGACTGGCGCCGTCATTCTGTCGGATTATACCATGGCCTGCTAGCCAGCGGTCCGCCTTAGGCTCGCTTTTATTCTGTCATCATCCTCAACAGCTTGTCTTGGTGGTTGCCTTTCCACACTATCAGCGGATCATCGGGGTGGGGATGTGGCCAGCGCGCTCGACGCGTATCTACTATAAGGTAGGTAAGGTTGCAGTACGTAGCTGCTAAACTCGAGCCGAACTACGATGGTTTAATTACGACACGGGCCGGGTTCTTCGGCAATCTGACACTTGATCGTGTACGCATATATAATACCAGAAAGAAAGAGAAAAAAAGCGATAAAAAACTTACACCAAACGTTCTTGAATGTTCAGGGTTGTCGATCCCTGATCTGCAACAAGATTCGATAACTGTGTCTGGAAATGTACCAGCTTATGATTATCTTTTTGCTTTTGGTACTAGAGTAAATATCCTTGAGA
>JABCKB010000070.1:0-72173 GCA_013184455.1 Fusarium continuum | reverse complement strand
AGGTGGCTAAAGGGGGGCTGTGGCCAAAGGGGGGGCAGTCACGTTACTTCTTTTGAAAGACAGCCAATGGAGCTCACCCTCCCCATATTTCCGAGGCCGATCCACAGTAGCGTAGGAGCCATGGTGACAACATATATCGTGAATGATACAAGAGGTGGGAGTCGACAATTTCTTGAAGAGCAGGCAAACTGTAACTTGGCTGAGCAAATTTCCTAACAACTCACATTGCTCTGCTTAAGTGTCATTTATAGAAGAGGATCAGCATTTCCACGCGGAAATAACAGCGGAGTAGAATCGCCGTTGAGACCACAGTTGGGTGGAGGTGGACCTACTACTAGGTAAGCACTAAGGTAGTGGCATACAGAAGTTCTAGCGTAGACAGTTCGTATTCAGAGCCTCTCTTTGAAAGGCAACATACTGCGATAGCCGTTCCAAATCCTCAATTTCGGTTCAAAAAGGCCATGACGTTGTCTTTCATTTGACCACTTTGTTGTCTTTATTTCGCTCACAGGATTGAACATGTCGTTTGAGGATGGAATATAAATATAGTAATCACATTTTGTTCAAATCTTGTCTAGGTTCTAAGGTACCGGTACTAACTATACCAGTTTGGGAGAACCCAATGCAGCAAGTTGAGATGTGACATGACGCAGCTCCTGGGCTGCTGTTGGTTAAAGCTCCCCATGTTCGCTTTGGGAGGCCATCATCTGGACCTTGGGGTCAGGCGTCATTAGACCCTTAAGTAGCGACATACATAAAAAAACATTTAATGAAAATTGGTAATATAATGCTGCTTACTTACTGCTAGGTATGAGACTGGAAAAAATGCCATATAGATTCTCTGCTCGCCTACTAAGGAACAAATAGCACTTCAGGTAGCCTGGAGTGCACGGTCAAGTGCCGACGGTATCCATCGTCACCGCTAGCGACATCGGCATCAAATCTGGGGCTTATCAGTTTATCGCTCACCTGCCGCCAAAAAAAAAGTTGCTACACCTCCACTACCCATTCCATCTGATAAGTCCCTCTGTTGAATTTTGACTCACGAATGCACTAGCAGAGTTGCATTCTTGCATCTTCCTTCCGTCAGGGGTTGCCTTCTTGCGATGCTCTGCAGTTGACATAGATTTTCTCCCCCTAAGGCCGCTCTCAATCCGTGTAATCGCAGGTCACCCGGGGGAGGTGTTGCCCACCAAAGCTCATCCACTTATCAATCTACACCTACTTAGTACCTATCTCACCTTTAACTTAAGGTACCGAGGTCAGGCACTATCATCACACAAAGTCTCTGGCATCATGAGCTGGCCTCGAATGTTGAAGCAAGCACCTCGGTGCACTCATTGCAGCTCAAGCACCGAACAACGCTTCAAAGGCTTTTCGCACAATATCGCGAGCTCCATCCGATTTCGGTATCGCGGTTTTGCTTCACAACCCGGCAATAGCAGTTCGTCGCCGTCATGTCTCGGCAAAGGCGCCACTCGTCGCATGTCAGCAGCTTCCGCAGCTCTCGCCAAGAAAAAAGCCATTGACAGGGTATGTCAGCTAAATGATCCTACTGCCTCGCTCGTCTGATTAACCCTTAGGACTTCATCGTTTCTGTTTTGGAGGTCTCGGCAACTAAGCGCGATGCCAAAGGCTACCTCCAGAAATATACTGGCAAGAACCCAAAGTCTCTCGTTGATGCACCTTTGTTTGTCCAAGGCCATCCTCAGCAGGAAACGACGTCCGAAACCTCACAACCTCCACATGTCGCTATCATGAAGCTTCGTGTTCCCCAGGAGATTGATGCTGGAACTCTTGATGGAGTTGCAAACACACTATCTCAATTGCGAAAACTCGGACTCTTGAGCGTGGTTGTCATCGATTGTGGGATTGATGAGCATCGCATGACCTTCCAAGAACAGGCATTCCGCCTTTGCGAAGCTATTGATAGCTTCGGAGACGTTGGAGCTCGCGTGGTCAAGAATGCGTTTGTGTGCTCGAAATCTCATGTGGAAAAGGGTACATCACATGCATCATCACCAATCGACATCCGAGTGGAAGATCCTGGCTTCCTCGATCGCATTCTGCATCACCGGATGATGCCAGTCATCCCTTCGGTTGTTAGCCGTGACGAGACTTTGCCCCCTCAGCCAGTCGACTCAAACCAAATTGTGCTGGCTCTTACTAGATATTTTGCAGGTTTGCAGTTCAACAGCTCCAACAGCCTTACTGAGGCCAATGTTGACCCCCCCAAGCCTATTGCTCTGGTTGAGAGAATCATTCTTCTCGATCCTCTTGGGGCAACACCAATGACAGGTCGACCTGGTGCTTCTCATAGATTCATCAACTTGGAGCAGGAATATGAACTCATTCTTAAGGAGCTCATGGGCCCGGATGGATCCCCGCTTGCAGACGACAAGAACCTTCGTGCCTCAATCACCGCACATGCTGCGAACTTGGCTCTTGCTAAAGATGCACTGGCGATGCTACCACATACATCATCGGCTCTCATTACTACGCCTGATGCTGCGGCCAACATTGTTGCAACCTCCTTTGAGCCCAACGAGGACCCCAGCGAAGAGCTTAGTGAAGCGAGCAACTCTAATTCCCCTTTCGAGCTCGGAGGCATGGTTACAACTCGACGGAAGAAGAACCCGCTACTGCACAATCTTCTCACAGATAAGCCCGTCTTCTCATCATCGCTACCCATGGCACGCGCTCCAACCAACTCTGGCAAAGAACAAAGTGTGGGGGCATCCGTGGGCTCGACTCTGCTCAAAAAAGGTATGCCTCTTCGAGTATTCCCACATCCTCGCGAGAAACCATGGCGTCCGCCTCAACCTGGAGGCCCCAGGCTGCGTTTGACTGACCCTTGTATCGACCTCCCTCGACTGGTGCACTTGATTGAAGACTCGTTTGGCAGGAAACTAGACGTTGACGACTATCTCAACAGAGTGAATGAAAATCTTGCTGGCGTCATCATCGCTGGAGAGTATGAAGGAGGGGCTATTCTGACGTGGGAGAAGCCCGGGGGCTTGGACGACCAGACCGCGTACGAACAAGGCCGTTACGTTCCATATCTAGACAAGTTTGCCGTCTTGAGGAAGAGTCAGGGCAGTGGTGGTTGCGCAGATGTTGTGTTCAACGCTATGGTGCGGGGTTGTCTTCCTGATGGCGTATCTTGGCGAAGCCGAAAGGACAATCCTGTCAACAAGTGGTACTTTGAGAGATCCATGGGAACTAGTAAATTGTCAGACTGCAACTGGACCATGTTTTGGACGACACCAAATTTGGATTACCAAAGCCCCATACTACGAGATTACGAGTCTGTATGCAGAGGAGTAGAACCTTCTTGGGCAGACAATAAACACATATTGGATTGAGGATGGGATATAGGCTGGTTTCAAGGGGTTCCAAGGGGTTCCAAGAGAGATAGATGGAAAGGTTTCAAAGGTATGATTAACTAGGTAAGCAATGCGCACCGAGTTACAAAGGATATGGTCCCAGAGTTGCCGAGATGTAGTATGGAACATCAATTGATCGAAGGATACTTAGATACCTTTCATCTTGCTTATATTGGGTCTTGATGTCCTTGCGTAACCAACTCTCAAAAGGGGACTCGTCATCCGAGTGGCTCATCAAGTCACAGTACGGATAGTAAGGATTCTATTATTGAAATTATAGTGGCTGATTCAAAGCTACCCTTGTACAGTAGCTGATTAGGGAGTTTTGGTATGCCTTGCTGTGGCAGAGGAGCTCGGGCCACTCGTGCGGATCTGCACTGGACTTGACAAGGCAGGTGGCGGCCCTGTTTTAACTGGACGGGAGTGAAGTGAAGCCTTGGGCCCTGAGGTGAGGCTTGAGGCTTGGGGAGGGGGAGCATGCCCCTGGAAAAGGGAAAAACCCAAGGCTCCAGCCAGCTGCAGTGCGGTGCCCTGGAGGTTTCGCTTCTGACAGCCCGCCCAGCTTTCCCATATCTAAGGTACCCTACCTTACTTCTTGCCTTGACCTACGCTGACGCAAAACGTTCTCCCTTCCCCCCCCTAAACCAAACCTTCAATCAACATCGTACCAACGAACCGTTCAATCACTCAATTAACCCGAACGAACCGCCAAAATGGATTTCGGAAACTTTGGTAACCTTGGAAAGAACATCTCGTATGTGCTTCCCTGGCACTCAATATAGCACAGGCTGCGCGATCTTATTTCCCAAAGCTCTGGTTGTAATCAAATATCATGCTCACATGTCAAAATAGCAACTTTGGAGCTTCTATTACCCCCTTTGCGTCGCGCACCTTTCAGTACACCAAGGAGCAATTCGGACAGACTGAGGACAAGGTGGGCTAAGCCGTTAGCACTCTATCGCGCAGCCGTTATCCTGACATGTGGCCTGCAGACCCAGCTCCCCCCCGACTACATCGACCTCGAGAAGCGCGTCGATGCCCTCAAGCAAGCCCACCAGAAGATGCTTGCTGTGACGTGAGTCTACTAGATATCCGTCTGCACCATTACTTGGTTAGGACGTTGATGATCTAACTTGGCTTTTATAGCTCGCAATACTCCAACGAGGCCTACGACTACCCCCCCAACATTAAGGAGACTTTCCAGGACCTTGGCCGCACCGTCAGCGAAAAGGTCAGCCTCCTCTCTTCTGCCACCTCTCCTGCCGAAGCTCAGGCTGCCCTCGTCGCCCCTCCCGCTGCGAAGCCCCAGCCCAAGACTTTCAGCCATGCTGTCGCCCGCGCTAGTCTGGCTAGCAGCCAGCTTCTTCACCAGCACCACACTGGCGCCGGTGAGGATCCTCTTGCGACTGCCCTGGAGAAGTTTGCGCTTGCCAGCGAGCGTGTTGGCGAGGCACGTCTTGCCCAGGATTCCCAGATCCAGAGCCGCTTTCTTGCTGGTTGGAATACCACCCTCAACACCAACTTGACTTTCGCTACCCGCGCCCGCAAGAACGTTGAGAACTCTCGTTTGTCCCTTGATGCCGTCAAGGCCCACGCCAAGGGTACCACTTTCCGCCTCGGCGGACATTCCCATGGCGAGCAGGCCCACGAGGAGCAAGAACTGAGCCCTGAGGCTCAGGAGGAGATTGAGAAGGCCGAGGACGAGTTTGTCACTCAGACCGAGGAGGCCGTTGGTGTTATGAAGAATGTGGGTTGACATACCGAATTATAAGCATCAGACGTGATCATACTAATTGTGTTAGGTCCTTGATACACCCGAGCCCCTGCGCAATCTTGCTGAGCTTGTTTCTGCTCAGATTGAGTACCACAAGAAGGCATATGAGATCCTCACCGAGCTCGCCCCCGTTATTGAAGGCCTCCAGTCCGAGCAAGAAGTGCGTCGCGCCTCTGCCTTTTAAGTAAAGACACTTTGGAAGGGGCTGACATGTTGTGCTTTAGGCCGCTTACCGAAAGAGCCGAGAGGAGTCTTCCTAAGTTAGCAACAACAGCTAGGATGGGTGATTTGATTTAGTGTCGCTCTCAAAGTTGCAGCATGGATATGCCGAGAGGGCCTCAGCAGACTCCATGATTTCTAGCGAACGCAACCTGTATTGTGTCTGTTTTCTTTTTTAGTATTCCTGTGTCAAGATCACATGTTATATGTCTGGAAGGTATAAGGTATCGTCTTGACCAAGGTATTGAGATATCATTCAACTCAAGATTTGAGGGTTTCTTTTTTTTCTTCTTCTTATATGTGGAAATGGCCTCATAGAGTCTATGCTTGGCTGCAAGATGAGAAAAATCCTTAGTGATGTATGCGACGAGGAGTTTGGTTCGAGCCAATCTTTTCGCCCATGAGTGGTTCCATGATCACCTAAATATTGACCTGTCAATCTTATCCTCCATATGCTAACACACCAGTCCATACAAAAGAAAACTTATATGCGCTTATAAGTTTCTTCCGGATATCCGGTCAAGATATCTTTAACGAAGTGCATACGTGGTGAGGTGGTATATGTGATTAACGAAAAAAATAATCACGTGAGACCTCACGTGCCGACCAGATCGGCAATGCTGGGGTTGGAGTCCAATGAGGTCAATTCAATTTCCTCTGACCATTCCATCCACCTCAAAGTCACGACAAAGCAATTGCAATTGACCTCGCCAGCATGAGGCCGACAGCTCGTGTGTTTGCGCGTTACCTGGAGGCCGGTACTCCCACCGGCCTCACCGGGCTCTGGACTCATGCCACGCCCCGATCGACCCTCCTCTACCTGTACGGCACAACCCTCAGCAAGCTCCAAAGCATCCCCGAGACGTCCATGTACCGCCAATCCGTCGAGGCCGTGACCAAGTACCGCATGTCCCTCGTTGAACAGATTGTTCCTCCCGGCTACAGCGAGTGGGCGACCCGCGCCAAGGAGCTCGTTAGCAAGAACTCGTCCCAGTTCCGTGTGGCCAGCGGCCGCATCGATGGTAGCGAGGCCCACACGGTCAAGCTCGGTGACAAGATCTTTGTGGTGGGCCGTAAGCACGAGGAGGGCGATATCCGACTTGAGGAGTGGAACGGCGAGGAGGACGAGGGCCCTGAGTACGAGGGTGTCCGGACGCTCAAGGAACGAGCGGACCAGGTCACCTGGGCGGAGCGCAAGCCGCTTGAGGACCACGAGAAGGTTGAGTGGGAGGATGAGCCCCAGATGACTGCGGACCAGTGCGTTCTTCCTAAACATCAAATGGGATAATCAGACTAATTCGCGCGACAGAGTCCACGAGCTTGAGCAGAAGATCGGAGCTGGCCTCATCGAGGAGGTTATCCAGGTCGCCGAGGGCGAGCTCAAGCTAGTCGATACCATGGAAAAGTCCAAGGTGTAAGTTGTATATTTCACCTCATCAGTCTAGGACTGTGCTAACCGGTGACCACAGCTGGGAGGACCTCGAGGAGAAGCCTGTCCCTGGCCAGTGGACTTACTTTAACCGAACCTAAGCAAAGCAGCCGACTCGAGGATAAAGCAATTGTAAAAGTAGAGGGGAGCTTATGTACATAGGATGATTATGCTGGGCTTTGTGACTAGGTCAATAGAAGTGAACCTGAGAGCTTGATTAATCTATATGTTTGTATGTGGTGACGTTGAATCATGATATCAGCATTTGCGCCATAACTGTTACTTTGTAATATGCTGTCAAGCCTCCTAGGTTCCCCCTTTTAATGGGTTATACCTGTAGATCCATTCACGACTTGCTTGATATTAAACCCGATAGCTTTATCAGAGTTGCAGCCTCATTGTTAGGCATCTCTCCATTCTCGATACTACACAAAGCTGCACTGCACATGTGGGGCCAACCTCGTGGACTGTCAATACCTCAATTCAACCTCTGTCACACTCTCTCACATCCTCACTATAACAAAAATGTCCTTTCTAGAGCCCCCGCTATTCTCACAGAAGAGCAGATCCAATAAACGAAAAAGACCAGAGCTCACATACGACGAACCCGCAAGCTCCCTCCCCCCAAGCTCAATTAACCCTCTCAGCCACTCCCCCGGCATAGTCGCCCAGTTCGCCATCGCAGGCCTCTCGGAGACAGACGAGGATCCCTCACAGCGCATTCGCGACTTCCCACACCGAGGTCTCGGCGATTATGACGCCTCTGCTGTCGAGCCTGAGAGCGATGACGATCCGGAGACAGAAGGCGATGAAGCAGCGCGTCCAAAGTCTAAGAAGTCGACGAGTCGCAGACCTGGCGGCCATTTCGACGTTCTCTTGCACTCTACTCACCATTTCCTCGACCGGGGAGAGATAGATAAGGCATCTCGCGCGTATGGTTTACTCCTGCAGCTGCGGCCGTCGGGTCTCCCTGTTGATATTCGACATCACGATCTCTGGGCCATCGGCGCTGAGATCCTGATGCGTGAAGGTGAAGAGCCTTCTAGTGAAGACAAACTGGAGAACGAGAAAAAACCCGCGCCTTCAGAGAGATGGGGCCGAGCGGCAAACATGAACAAAGTAAAGGCTTACTTCGATACCCTGATTCAACAACATCCTTACGACTACAGGACTCCCAAGATGGTTTCAGCCTTGGATTTCTGGCTTGCTCTTTTCAGCTGTGAAATCTATAATACGCACGCAGAGCATGTGTTGGCCCTAGATCGACTGGCACATGAGGCTGACGAAGGCCCTCGTCGCGAATCTTTTGGCCATGACGATAGCTTTGGTAGCGATGATACAGAAAGCTTCGAAACGAGGCTAGTTCAGAAAAAGGACGAGTTGCGCCTTCAGGCACTATTTACCATGCAGGATACCACAAAGAGAATGGACGTGTTGATGCAGGATATGCCTTACTCAAGAAATCAACATTACCTTCGATTACGCGCAATGGCCTCTCTTTACATTGCAGATCTAGTCCTTCCTGTCGGCCCAGTCTCAATGTTTCAGACTCAAGAAGGCCAAAAGGTAAGACAGATGGAACAAGGGAGGGCCAGAAATTCCTTGGAGAGGATTGTCACATACGGCGGCGAACTGGACGATGCTGCCTTGAACGTTCTGAATCCATCGGATGATTCTGAAGGAGATACCTCAATATCGCTATACTCAAGCCTCCCTATTAGAGGGCTTTGATCTTGATGAACCAGCCTTTGCATGTTTAAGCTGTGCCATTTTGAGCAGACACATGGGGAGGTGCAGAGGCAGATACTCTCGACGCCGAGCCCTTATTGGCCCAGCGCTGAAGAATCAGTGCTTGATTTGAGCTTCCCACCACGACACACCACTCTCCTCCTGGACTCCAGGCTGCCTGTCGCCCTACAAAGTTGGCCGATGAAGACTCTGTCTTATGTGCCTTCAGGGGCTCATGAGGATCATCTTGACTGTACCTAGACGCCCAGGTCTCCAGGGTTTCTGCGTTATAGTCACCAATCTCTTCGCTTAACCTGATGGCGTCTGCCCGGAAGGCACTCGGAGTATC
Source organism: Fusarium continuum (assembly GCA_013184455.1). Lineage (NCBI taxonomy): Eukaryota > Fungi > Ascomycota > Sordariomycetes > Hypocreales > Nectriaceae > Fusarium > Fusarium continuum. The sequence goes on along the minus strand of JABCKB010000070.1, from coordinate 63,288 downwards.
TTTGTCGGCGCCTCCGTGACGGCCTTTATTAGAATCTGCCTTGGGGCGACCCTTTACAGGCCTCATCCAATTAGGATGGGATAGCGGTTTGCTCCTATCCCTACCAGGGTCTTTGAGTGCTTCCATAAACTCTCTATACGCTATCAAGCGCTGAAAGTCCCAGAAGAAAACGTTTCCGCCTGCATTACAGAATGCTAGAACTGGATGTTGGTCTGGTACGAAGTGTAACTTAAAGCGCATGAAGAACTGTGGACCACAGTTTGGAGTATGGAATTGGAGCAGCATGGTATACTGGGATGGGCATTGCGGTGAGATCGTGGGTACAAACGCCGAACGCGTGAGACGGCTCGCTTCGTCGTAATTAGTTGGAACGGTAGTCTGAGCAGTCGGTGCCATGCTCTCTGGAGGAGGCGGATTTGCTGATGAGAACCCTTCTATTCTCCAGAGCGAAATAACGTTGTCGTGACACGCCCTAGAGAGGACGCAGTCGCCATAAAATGCCACGCTATCCTCGTGTCAGCCCCAAGGCTATAGGAAGTAAAATGGAAAACCCACCAGTCTATGATGCCGCTGTGGACAGCTGATGTGGAAAAGTGAGGATAGTGAACACGAACAGGGGTAGTAATAGACTCGGTGGGCAAGTCGGGAAGCGTCCACTTTGATGCATTAGCCGAGTACATCATGAGCTGTCCGCAATACTTACCAGATTAATAATCTGGTCGTGACCAGCGGAGAGGATGTACCGGCCGGTATCATGGAAAGCCTATCACATATTATTAGTATTAATAAATATGTCTAGTTATACTGAACAACAAATGCAAGACTCACCAGACTTAGAAGATCCCACGAGTGGCCTTCGCCGGCGAGGATAACTAAGCATGGGCGGTTGGCGTGGACTGGATCAAGACTCCAGACACGAATACTTGTGTCACCTGAAGCGGAGGCGATAATAGACGGGTCTGCAGGCGAAGTTGCTAGATCATTGACATCCTGCTTTGAATAAGTTGCTGTCTCAAGTAATTGCGAGTTGGGGAAGATGAACGAACACCTCCATGGCCAGTGAGGCACTTGAGTTGAGCAAGAGTCAGCTTCTGTCATGGTACAGGATTTCCCTGAAATAGAACATTACCCTGTAAAGTTTACCGCTCACAACATCATAGATCTTCACTTTGGCATCGACTCCACCAATGCAAAGGTAGGGGGCTCCAGTTGCAGGATCCTTTGTCCAAGCACAACAGCATGCGGATGCCTCTTCCTAGACAATGTCAGCGACTCTGGGTGGGTAGAGATGATACTTTGAATAATACCTACATCATCGTCTCTGATCACTGAGAGGACTTCACATGGGTTTGCGTCGGCGGTTTGAGAAAGAGTACAGATAACCACCTAGACGAATGTAAGGAGTTGCCTCAGAAAGTAAACCGGTTCAAGGGAGACTAACATGCTTTTTGCTAACGGCTGCAAAGACAGGGGCTGCATCTAAAGGCTGATAAGGGCAAAACTTGACATCAAAGAATTCTGCAATCAAGGACCAACAGTCCTTGCGTTAGCAAATGAGAAATAAGCCATGAGGCGATGCGAAGAAAAAGGGGGCTGTACCAGCAACATTGTCATTCTCAAGAAACTCCGTATCGTTCTGTCAAAGGTTTCGTTAGATGGTGAAACGTTTTAACAAGGCTTGTTGAGAATTACTTCCAAGGCGAATGAAGAACGCAGCTTGGGTAGCTCGAAGGCATTGTCCTCGGTGATAGCCATCTTGCCAATCTAGATCAGCGGCTGTAGCCGTGGACCTTGGTGCTTTGGTAACTATATGAGGGCGCGGAAATATATCATGTACGGAAGTGGAGAGAAAGGGGAGTCCGCTGAGGTACTCTACTTCCTTCGGGTGTGCAGACAAGCAAGTGCTTGGTGTAGGTGTGGTGGAGGCTTGCTGTCTGAGTTGAGAGATCGAGAAGTTGGCGACTTAACAAACGCCCTCGAAAGGAGGGAGCCAAAAGGTGCCTCGTCCGAAACACAGGGCGATCCAAAGTCGTTAGGTTCCGATTCGCGAGTCTCTTGATCGGAATTGAGAATAAAAATGGACGGTCCCCTTGTCTCAGCTGTAGATCAAATCCTGCGACCAAGAAAAGAAATATTTGACGCGATGCGCGCGCCAAGTTGAGAATGATTCTAGATGTTATTGAAAGAAATGGCGGCATCCCTTGCAGGTGGGTCGCAAAAAAATCCACACTCCAAAGCACTTTCTACATACAAAATAGTGTGTGTTTGAAGGAATTCTGGAACACCCCTAGGCCCTAGATGGCTGATCTCTGACCTAGTATTTCTGTCACCCAGCTTTGGAGTGTGGATTATTTTGCGACCCACCTGCCTTGACAACTAAAACGATAAAGTGGGTCGAAAGCTGGGCAGTCTTTGGCTATCAGGCTACCTACCTTAGGTTAGCTAGCGGCAATGGAACAGACAGGCAGGTACGTGAGAGGTTGGCGTCCTTCGTACCTTTCACTCATCAATGTCACCGCTTACCCAACTACCTTAGTAGTTAGGTAGTACATATTAGCGGGCAGGCACCACCAACGGTTTAAGATGCTGCAATAAGTGATGGTGCTATACCTGGAATGCAAGATCTTGGAAGTATCGGATACTTACTGAGGCTAACGCTCTCAGCTTAACGGTTACCAACTTTAGTAAGGTAAGTAGTACCCAAGGTACCTTCAAGGCGCTATAGGTTAGGTACCCGGTTGGACTATCCTGTCAACGACTCAACTTACATTATATGCATATAGCTTGAAGCGCTTCATCCAGACTGTAGTATACAATGTTTTCAATACATCCCCTTACACTACTGTATTATCAACTTTATCATTATACCTAAGTAGTTCACTACCCCCTTGATTTAAATTTGCATCAAGTTGCCGTGACAAGATATATTAAAATGTATAAAGGTACTGGAGGCCGGGTGCGTGACAGCCACAGTCAACCCCAGGAATATGAAATACCAAGCACTATGCCCCTCGGGGTTACTTTTTACCACGGACATCAATTGAAGTTCAAGTCCTTCATTAATCTGTTCGGTTGGGACTCGAGACATCTGTAACATTAGTTCTCATGACGTTGAACAATACTGGGCTGTGAGAGGGCCTTCGGGATGGGGGACATGTTAACGTATATCAGCGTACACCTAATTTATCACCGCATCGTACAGGTACTTGCTTGGTCTCATCACGTCTGATTCGGCCGTGGTGTCTAAGGCAGAGCCTGTCAAATCTGACGGCCAGTTTGATGTCTCAGTTATTCATCACACCCGCGTTATCTTGTCTCTCCCTCGTATCACGATCTTGTGCGTTACGTTGATGCATGAGCTGTTGAGAGCGAGGGAAGGTAGGGATTCAACGAATGCGGTGTAATAACCAACCCGTGTGAGGACCGGGCCATCCCCCTCGCGTTGCTCTAGCCAAAGTTGTTACACAAAGCCATTGCGGCTGGTACAGTACAGGACCAACCTTGATGCCTTGAAAACTTCTTGGCTGAATGGCATAACCAGAATTGCGTCCACAACGAAATGATCATGGATACCGACTAAGCCTTCGTTGTGCCAGTCTTACCATCAACGTCCTAGCTGTCGATCATAGATGTCAGGGACTAACCTACTAACTGAGCACATCCAGCCACCACGGGAGTGTTAACGTTTTAATGTTATGCTAGGCAGGAATGCTCAAGGGTCTTCGCAACTACTTCCCGATAAACTTCGCCTAAATGTCTAAGGGGCACAAGACTCAACTCGCAGCGTCAGACCGTGCTCCATAGGGATAGACCGGGACAGAAGCATCTGTCCGTTGGTCCCCTGTGGCTCACGAATGGGCGAAACGACCTAGCCACCCGTTTCCCAAGTATTGTACAACGGGTAAGGCGCCGTCAGCCGAGGACATCTAGATCCCGCGCTTGTAGGATGGCTTCGGTCCCTACAGTAGCACAGGAGCATCAAGACTCGGTACTGTCTGAGTCTCACTCCACCGGAACAAGGGTCTTGCGATGCCACAGCTCACGGAATACCTGCTTCAAGGGCATCAGGGCAGCCTGGTTGCGCATTGGCATGCACCCACGAATTCAATGGCTGCTGCTACTGGCGATGGCGCTTTTGGGGCAAGCCAGCATCCGTGCCAAGGATGCAGCATGTTAAACCGGATGGGGGCATGGCATTTGCTGTACTACGGCGCACAAAATAAAAATATGCCAAAAGTCTTTTCTTTGGTCCAGAGCAGAAGTTGTGCTGATGTGTACTTATTGGGGAGTAAATGAATGTGGTGAAAATGCAGATGCGCCTGGTCCTTGGTCTACGGTGACAATGCGTATGAGACCTCGACCAAAGATGAAGCAAGAATGAATTGTGTTACTCGGATATGAGGTTCGTCTGCTTTGACCTTGTGTTCTGTGTGGTTGCTGTTGTTCTTCAAATATTGTCATGGGATTCAGCCCATCGAAATAGTCCCGTCCCTTGATTGATAACTCAACGGTCTCGATCCTTGTCCAAGGTCTCCTGTTTAAGCATCGGGCAGTTTGGTTAGCGCGCCCCTCTTTCAGCCATTGTCAATTGACCTATTCCCTTTCCGTAAATAGTCTCTTGGTTCTCTCGTCATTCTGTTCAACGTAATTGATCATCCCGCCATTAGAGAAAATGCCGAGAAACGGTAGGAGCGAAAACCTATCATTTTGCCTCATCAGCTTGCTACCTTACAGTTTATATTTGCACGGACCTCGAGTCATGAGGACAACCAGGACAATCAGGACCGGCAGCCGTTCAGCTATTCAAGGGTTGTTTGTGCCATGGTCATTTTCTCGCACTTGTTTTCTCCATCGAGTTACCTGACAGGATAGCCTGCAGCGTTTAACTTTTTTGTTGTTGTCTCCCCCTCGAACCACGTCCATTGATTGAAGGATGGGGTTGAGCCTCTTTTGCCTTTTCCAAAACGAAGTAACCCAGTAACATACAGCCCCCCAGGGTAATAAAGGGCTAGACTGGTACAGCTGACCAATCTTATACAAGCTGTAAAATAGTGTTGTGGCCAGTCCCTTATTGGGCAAAGGTACTAAAAGAACGTGGCGATTTTGCCCTTTATTACCCTGGGGGGCTGTATCTAGTCCAACACAGTATCACTTCCAAGCTAAGGTACAGCGACGCCTGCAGCCTCAGTTCGAGTCTGCACCCTGGTTTCATCTGAACCTGCGGCCAACGGTTCATCCCAGGATCGCCGGGGTTTCTTCACCATCGCTGCAAGTGGCAGTCCGCGTCCCTCTCAGCCTTTGTGCGATAGGCTGGGTTATGCCTTGCACGTAACCTTGTCTCATGTGCATACTTACATACCAAAGTACCCTAAGGTGACGATATCTTGTCGACAGAAACGTTTTCAGACGTTTGCTCGAATATATCGTTGACGATAACATCTGAATCCAAGGGGGTTTAAGTACGGCATCGAGGCCAGCCAAGAAGAAGACGACTAGCCGTTAAGCTCTGACGTCGAGTCTGGATAACCTCGCCCTAACAAGCAAGCAGACAAACAACCGACCCAGCCAACCAACATCTTCTATCTCTTGTCAAGCCCCTGGTCAAGCCCAGGGTAGGATCTCATTTTTCACTTTTTTGCTCCCTGTTTTCGAGCTTCACAAGTTCACATTGCTCTTCTCTCACTTGCTGTTTGAGTTCGTTCCCGGATGCTCATTGCTCCGGGGCCTTGTCCCCTTGACTCGGTTCCCACACAACCCTGGTTCACAATTGACGTGCAGCAGCCCTCGTCACCCTCCTTCTATTCTCGTTGTTATATCTACATGCTGCCCACACATGCTAGAAGCAGTATCAACTCAACCCATCACACTTTCATCTTCTTCCCTCCCCAGTGCTCTTAGGCACCGTAGAGAGAAAACCAGAGCTACTAGGTATTTCAGTACCAAGGCTACTCTTTGCTTGACCCCAATTGCTATTCGGCTTTGTCCACCACCAATCCCCGCACCAGAGACTTGCGATCTATATCGCAACGGATCAGAAATCGCCTCTCCTCCCACCCCCAAAAAATTGAACTTCTAAGTCTTTTCTTACCCGCGTCATCTGGGGTCTCTGGTCCCGTCTTCATTGCCACATCCGTGCTCCTGCCAGTCTCTCTAGACCCCAAAGTCTCGCCCAATTGCCGGCTAGGTCCACTTTGGCAGTTGACGCCAAAAGGAACCATCTCGAGTTAGCGGGCTAAGACTTGTCCATGGCGGGAGAGCTTCAACACACTTACATCACATTTCTATCCCTTGACTTTGATTCATTCGTTGCCGAGTCCCTTCGTGCACTCGCGTAAACTCTAGTCCTGAACATTCAAGATTTGCCTCTATTGATTATTGGTATTAGCCAACAGTCGCTGGGCACGCTTTGCAAATCCTTCAACTAGAAATTATCTATCAGACCATTTCGTTGCGGAGCTCGCTGCTCTTGCGCCGTCATCTCCATGGAGCATACTTTTTTGACTATACACAGTGAGTCGTATCTGCCATAACCTCCATCCGTTCAACACCATCTAATACGCGGTCGCCCAAAGATTTACATCCGGATGCCAATATCCTCTACGCTTCTGATTCTGTCTTTGAAATTCTTGGTTACTCTCCACAGGAGGTTCTTGGCAGGTCCGCCTTCGACTACTTCCACCCAGAGGAAGTACCATATGCGCGATCCGTCCATAGTCGTGGTGTCTTGCTGGACAAGGCTGCAGTTCTGAACTATGCACGTATTCGCTCTCGCGATGGATATTGGGTAAGCTGCGAATGCTGCTTCTCCATTGTTCACGATGTTCTTTTTGCTTGCATCAGCATTTATAGACGTGATGCTAAGAGTGAGAGTGCGTCCCTCCATAAGGTCCTCAAATAGAGTCACCTTTCACCTCAAACTACCTTGCCACAAAGACTGACTCAATACAGGACGTGCTCTGGACGCACCCCAGGTCCGACGTCTCTTTTCACGCTCGCCTCGAGATCCACGATATCATATGTTGGAGCACCTATCCCCTAAATTTAGGCTACCACCTGTAGAACGTGAACCTCGGGCCGCCCTCATCTTGAATCGGTTCACTAGAACACTCACCGTTATGTTTGCAACTGACGCTGTTGCATCTATTCTTGGCGTCCCGGCCAATCAAGTACAGAACAAGAGCTTCTACGAGTGCATACGAGAAAGCTGCCTGGATGATGCTCTCAATTGCATTGAGAGTGCAAAGGCTAACGATTCCATCGCTTACTTACGCTTCTGGTCTAGAGACCCGCGGCGACCAGAAGACTTCGAGGACCAAGAGAGTAGCATTGATGAAGAGTCGACTGTTGACGTCGATGGCGTCAACGTTGATGGAGTTGATGGAAGTGAGGAATCGCCCCATCATCTCCGGGACGGCAACGGCGATCGTAACGTCAACAACTCACACTCGAATCAGAACGGTTCCGGCAGCGGCTCAATGGCACCGAATCAACAGCGGCGTGCTGAAAGCCGACGCTCTAGCGATTCTGAAGGGGGCGGCGTCAAGTTGGACAGTGCCATGGACCTTGACTCTAATTCTCACCAGCGTCCAGGCCCTTCTATCAGGTTCGAGCCGGATGTGGAAATGCAGGATAGCATCACTTCCACGGATGAGACATCAGGTGAATCGCGGACTACAAGTTCAAATGCTCTGGGCTCTACCTCACAAGCCGACGGGTATCAGACTCCTCCTACTCCTCCATCTCCACAGCCTGTTGAGGGCAACACACCTCGTCCTCGAAGGCAACGCAGCCGCCCGACACGGGAGCTGGTGCCTTCTGTCGAACTGGAAGCCGTGGTTTCGTGTACCTCTGATGGTCTCGTCGTTATCCTACGCCGAGCAAGGCCTCAGATCCCTAGTGTGCACCCTCCTCTCATCCCTTCTACCTTCGAGAATGGCATATTTGCTGCGCCTTGGGCGCAACAACCTATCCATCCCCAATACCCTCATGAAGCCATTCACAATTTCCAAGCTCCATTGGCCCCACAACATATGCCTCTGCGGAGCGGAGTCCAAGCTGCAGGAGGGCCACCTATGGATCAGCTTATGCAGTCCATCAGAGACGTTGCCGTCTTTGCTTGGGCCCTCGTGGGTATCAATGGAAACTTGGCTTCTTATAGTCATGGTCAACCATCAGGGGAGGCACAGCCTCCAGATGGTCTTCCTGTATGGGATCCTGCAGCAGCAGAAGCCTCATCTGAAGGGCCTTGGAACCAGGCTGCTCAGCGATGGGCCCGAGAGGCTGAGCGACAGCAGCCGGCATTTGTTCAACAAAAATCATCCTCAGCAGTATTTTCCACGGAGGGTACGGCGGACTATAGCTCGACCGGCAGAGGCTACCAGAACCATACAACTAATGGTCATGGCAATCCATGGCACCCACAACCATCAGCCTACCAACAAAACCAAGAGGCATTTGCACAGAATAACCGTCAGCACCACCGAGCGTCATCCGATCATGCCGATTCTTCGCTGAATCAACCTACAAATCATGGGAATGATGGACAGCGTTGGCTCGGAAACCCTCAGGTCCCGACGACATCAGCCGAAGAACGTCAGAACCATGCCTATAGGTGGAATTAACATGATTTTGACCTGAACTTTACTTCAGAAGTAAATTGAAAATAAATGTAGGATTTTGGACGACTGATTGAGATATGAAGCACATGTGTTGGTGTTTTGAATCTGGATGCCCTCTGGAATAAGGGGCTCTAAAGAGTATAAGGGGTTTTTAATATTTGTTCAAGATGCCGGCAACACTCGGCCGATCGTAGAGATCGATCATTGTATAGTTCTGAGCGCTACTCTATCTAATATCCTTCAACGTCTGAGAAGTCGAGGTGATGATAGCCCACGCTAAAGTGGGACGGTGTAACTTGGGTTTTTAAACACGTGTATATTTGAAGACAATCAAACAAGTATCATCGTTAAATTCTTCCGTTTTCAAATTACATCTTGTTCAAAACTGGGATAATTGCACTCCAGTGGTTGAACACGCCCTTCAAGCAAAGTGCCGGTGGTGCTAGGGTACCTGTGTAGATGCATGTGATTGGTCACAGCCAATGAGAAGCTTGGGCCACCTCTCGTCAAGGGGTTGCTTCTAGAGAGGCGACCGTGGAAGTTTCGCTGTTAAAGTAGAGATACGTACGTCAGCCTCATGCTCAGCAACTTTTTGTTTCTTCAAGACCACGATACACTGTAACGCTGGGCAGTCAGCTACGACGCCATCACAATCTTGCGCGCATTTTCAAATCATAATCTAGAACCGAACCCTGTCAACACTTCACGCTCGAATCATGTCCGCATCCAGCGCTCGAGGGCACTATGCCAACCCACCTCTTGAGGACGAGGACGACCTGATCGACCCCGATGATGGTAAGCAACCACTCACTAGATTCTTGTACCCGCCCTTTACATGTAAGGAACTCTTGTATATGTCGAAACTTATGCCCATCTAGCTGATCTCAACGACTTCGACGACCCCCTTGCGACCAACAGCTCCCGCCAGCCCTTGACAGGCAACATTGGCTCCAGTTCATCATCGCGACCGCTCAACGAAGGCTACTTGACCTCGCGAATCCCCGGAGAAGACCGACAAGCACCCCAGAACACAATTGACGAGTCCGTATGGGATACGCTACGTCGCGACCTGCTCGCCGTCTGGGCCAAGCTCAGGGAGGTGCTGTACCCACGCTACCTCCTGGGCGGCACAATGTTCGACAATGAGGGAGGCCTGCGCGGTGCTTATTCGAGCATCCGCGGCGCTGGCCTTTCAGGAACGAGGGAAGAGCTTACCGGACTGGCCAGCCGCATGGTTGACGCCGAGGCTCTCCTTCAGAGTAACATGACCCCTGGCCTTCGTGACTGGGATCTCTGGGGTCCTCTGATCTTCTGCCTGCTTCTAAGTGTTCTTCTGAGCTTCACCGCCCGCTCCGAACAGAGAGATGCTGTGTTCAGCGGTGTCTTTGCCATGATTTGGCTTGGAGAGGCTGTGGTGACGCTGCAGATTAAGCTGTTGGGTGGTAATATGTATGTCTTTCCCCTGACCTGCTTCTCAGTATGTGATAGCTGCTAACACACCGCCAAGCTCCTTTGCTCAGAGCGTCTGCATTATCGGCTACACCCTTTTCCCTCTGGTCCTCGCCGCGATGATGTCCGCTTTGGGTCTCCACTGGATCGCTCGCATCCCTATCTATATCGTCCTCATCGGTTGGTCTCTAGCTGCTGGTGTTAGTATCCTTGGCGGCAGCGGCGTGGTGAAGAACCGAGTGGCTATCGCGGTTTATCCTTTGCTCGTCTTCTATCTCGGCCTGGGCTGCCTGTGCTTTATCAGCTAAACCACAGCCCATATTCAGGAAATGCTTTCCTGACATTCCAGCTGTTGCAATATGAAAAGGAGGAGCGGGTCAAAATGATTGATTTAGACTGATGTACTTTTACTTGTGATAAACAGGACATTACTAGAACTGCGGTGTCGTGTGTATTATGGCGGCTGAGTGTAGTGTGTAGGATGACGCTGGGATTCTTTAGCTAGGTACTGAGTCAATGGGAATACGTATTGAATTTGTTTCTTATACATCTTGTCAAACATGGAAGTGAAATGGAATACGCGCCATCATTTCCAGAAACGCAATGTACCTTATCTTGGCGCGATTAACGTGGATATACCAAACAGGCATCCGCACTGATCTCTAGATGTGTGAAAGACAACACAAGATGGCGCATTTCACCAGTCATGCCATGAAATATTCGACAAACATGCAATTATCCAAGCCAAGCCAATACAATACGAAAGCCGGACAGTCTCACTCTTGTATGCCACCCTGGACTGTCTCCCGACTTCCCCGGCGATATGATATCAAGGATTCACGGGACAAAGCAAGGCTAGAACCCCTGCTGCCGAAGCAGAAACCACGACTTGGCGGGTTTTGGGATCCATTTAGAGATTGGCGATGAGAGTCATGGTTCTGATACCAAGGTGGAACAAAACGCCCCGTCAAGGGCCGAGTCTAAATACAAAGACAGCTGACCCTCCTTTGTTCGAATTTGTATCTGTTTCAGTGATTTATAGTCACCCTTTTATTGTTCAATCCTAGAAATGGCCCAGCTCTGCACCGATTTATTACCCCTCCTTATGGCGTGGACGTTAGGTGGGCGGTGAATAGACCAACGAGTTTAGTTATTTTGACGTCGGCGACTCTGCATGTCTTTGATTGGTTCCACGCCCGCAGCGCTCAACCGCCAACTTCTAACATCCATCGACAAAGACCCAACCAGAGAACCTGCGCTCAGCCTGATTCCGACTCCAGCGCATACTTCTTCCAGAAACACAGGCAGTTTCTAAGCTTTCCGGTCATTTTCCCCCGATTTAACAACACTCATCGAGGCACAAATTAAAAACCTGTCCCTCATCGAAGTCGTTCCAAGCAACATTCGTCCTTTATCCTGCCGCTATCCTGCCGTCATCACGCCGAGCCGCCGCACGCCATGGCCGACGACGCTCCCGACGCCAGTCCAAAGAACGAACCCCTCAATATCGAGACCAAGGAAGATGCAGAGACACGCGCTACTCGTCGCGAACTAAAGCAATCTTCTATCTCTGACCCCCCAACATCTGGTGCCGAAGATACTGCCAACGTCTCGGATGCGCCCGATAATGATTTGAAGGAGCAGATCACCTCCCCTAAGAAGAAGCGCGCACACGACCAACTAGAGGGAAGCAAGGAGGCAGAGGAGAACGATGCGAACAGTGTTGCGTCGTCCGACTCTGCTAAGGATAGGGCTCTGCGAACAGAGCCTGAGAAGAAACGACACCGCGACGAAGACACAGATCTGGTATGCTAACCTTAGATTGACTTGTGGGGACGATGGGCTATAACTGACGACTTTGTAGCCATCGACAACTGCTTCCAGCCAAGAAGCGACCAAGGACACCGAAGCGGGCAAGTCGCCTGCGAAAAAGTCTCAACCAGAAACAACTTCAAGTGTTTTCGCGGCATCTGCCTTTGGCAAGCTATCCTCCGGAACATCGCCTTTTGCATCTCTCGGTGGCTCCCAGGGCAGTAGCGTGTTTGGATCCGCTGGCGCTGGCAAACCCTCGCTTAGCTCATTTGCTTCTCCGCCCTCATCCTCGGCTGCGCAGCCCGCCGCACCGCCCAAGTTGACTTTTGGCAGCTCCAGCGGTGTATCTCCATTCGCCGGTCTTTCACCTGGGACCAATGGAAGCCCATTCGGTGGAAGCACCTTTGGATCTGCCTTAGGGGCTGGCAAACCCCTCTCGAGCTTCGCCGCGCCTGGAACAGAGGCCCTTAAGAGCGAAAAGCCTGCCAAGCCATTTGGCGCCCCCGATAGCGACGCAGAGGAGGAAGAGGACGAAGACGAGGAAAGAGAGGAGAGTGAGCAACCTGCCGAGGCCGAACGAGCCATTTCGCCAGAGAAGGACTCTGATGAGAAGAAGAAACTCAAGCTGCAGAAAGGTAAATGCTTCATGGGTTTATCCACCAAGCCAGCACTAACACTACACAGTCGAGGTAAACGATGGCGAAGCCGGGGAGGCAACGGTTGTATCTGTAAGAGCCAAGATGTTCTACCATGACAAGGAGGCGGGCTGGAAAGAACGAGGTGCGGGCATGTTGAAGATCAATGTGCCCCAAGCCTGTGTCGAGTACGATGACAACGGTGCTGTAATTCCTGGATCGTTTGATGCTTCTGCCTTGGAAGTGGACGAGGAGGCTGTAGGAGGGTCTCAGGGACACAGAGTTGCCCGTCTTATCATGCGCCAAGATCAAACTCATCGAGTCATTTTGAACACGGCGCTTGTCGCTGCTATGAAGTTCCAAGAGAAGGCTTCATTGAAGTCTGTTGGAATTCTCTTTACAGCTTTTGAGGGTGAACAGGCCAAGCCTGTGAGCATCACAATGCGGGTAAGTTGCGATGCCTTCAACTCCTTGATGCCGTTTGAAACTGACACATTCTGTGCAGATGTCAGCTGCTAACGCAAAGATCTTCATGAACGAGATCGGTGTCATCCAAAAGGAGCTTCAGAGCAGTTAGATTCTGTTTGAGGAGCTCTTGGAAAGCTGTTCAACCCCATAACGAGGTGACGCCTGACGTCGAGTCCTGGAGAATTGCAAACGGGGAGTTGCATTGATACATAGGCGAGCCAGTCAGGCCAGGTGCCGATATCGAAAATGGTTAGCAGGGCAAACGACCGGAAGCATACAAAGTCGTGCCTAGCTTGGAATGCACATGTTGACATGGGGCATTTATGTGAGTCTGGTTGCTTTCTGGCTTTGTACGGCACCATGGATAGAGTTGTGTATACATAGCTATCATTTGGGAGTATTGCTGCACACTTGGAAGGGTATTGGGAAGCCATTAGTACAAGCCCTGGACACATGAGGAGGTAGACGGAGATGAATCACAGCCATGTGCTGGTCATGCAATCACAGTCACGCCAAGAATCGTACTTAGATCTGATACTCTAAACTGCAAGAGATTATTCTGCTAGATTCGATTGCTACGCTCCTTATAACTGTTATTGGACTTTACACTATGTGAATGCACGTGATTTGGCATCAGTTTCGCGACTCGAATAATGTATGACGTCGCCACTTTCGCGTTTCGAACCATAATCTACAACATCAAGTGTTGAGCCGAGCCTCATAAATTCCTCTAACCCTAGTAATGATATAACCTTGCTCTTAGACATGTCGGACTCAAACAGTCCTGGCATGGCCGACAAGAAGCCGTCTGCATTGCGTCAAGGGAAGCGCAAGCGTGATGCCGTGGAAGATCTCTCGACCGGAAGTCCAGCCTCTAGTCAATCAAGCAACTCGAAATCAAGAACGGGAGGCAAAACAAGAAGAGGGAGACCGAGTCTCAAGAATGAAGCCAGCAGCGATGTGATACGCTGTGCCGTGGAGTGGCCAGAAGAGTTCAAACGGATGGAGCTGACGCACCGCGCTCTCAACCTTGTCTACACCTTCTGTACGACTCGAAAACATCTTGCTACGACATTTGACACCATAAAATCAGCTGTTGAAGCTCACATCAAGCGGGAGTTGTTGGTCAGCGAGATTGCCTCTATGGTAGCGCTTCGGCCGGAGGGCATTTACTTTGCATATGTCGACGAGATCATGCTACAACTCGATGTCAAGGGTGCCGAACGAGACGAAGTTTTCAGAACAGGAAACTCATTCAGGTCACAAGCTCCAGCGCATGATGCTTCTGTGGGTGGCTACACTGGCATGGAGAGTCTTGACAAACAACACGATCGGGACCTTGAACCGATAGGAAAAGAGGTGCTTTTCCTTGAGTTTATCGATGGTGATCTGAAGAGGCAGGTTCCTGGTAAGGCAGGTGAACCGACAAAACCGAACAGAAAACTACGAGACGAGCAATTGAGAATGCCTGTCTTCAGCCAAAAGCAAATGACAAACCTGATCGAGAGGCGAAACCAGAAATTCACCAACGCTATCAACGTCTTTCTCAACAAATGTGCTGAGGACAATATTGACCCGCTTGAAACTCTCAAAGAGCAGACAAAGGCATATATCCCCGTTCCATCTACCAACGAAGAGTTTGCACCAGAAAAGGCGGCCGAGTCCATCCCAGAAAGTATTCCAAAGGATCGAAAGACAGTCCCAGAAATTGTACGAGAGCTCAAAGAGAGTCCTTGGTATACCGGACAGATTGTCCCAGACGGACACCGAGTGTTTGAGCAGCAGGAGCCTGTGTACGGGGATCTCAATTTCCTTCTGAGCCAGGATTTGGTCAATGCTCTATATAACGCTAAAGGAATAACTCAATTCTATGCGCATCAGTCAGAAGCCCTCAACAGTCTGCACGAAGGCAAGCATGTCGTGATATCGACTTCGACGAGTTCTGGTAAGAGTCTGATCTACCAGCTCCCCGTCATTCGTGCCCTTGAAGAGGACTATAATTCAAGGGCTATGTACATCTTTCCTACGAAAGCACTGGCACAGGATCAGAAGAGGAGTTTAAAAGAGATGATAGGTTATATGCCTGGTCTTGAAGAAACTGTGATAGAGACCTTTGATGGCGACACTCCGATGACTGAGCGCAATGCGATTAGAGAGCAAGCCAGAATAATATTTACTAACCCAGATATGCTTCACATCACCATCTTACCTCAAGAAGAGCGATGGCGGTCTTATCTAAAGAATCTGAAATATGTTGTTGGTACGTACCTCAATTGTACCTCTTTTCCCGACCGAGTATTGATTCTTTCCGATAGTGGACGAGTTACACTATTACAATGGACAAATGGGCTCTCACATGTCCTTCATCATGCGAAGGCTGCGACGAATATGCGCCGCTGTAGGAAACCGACGCGTCAAGTTTATATCGTGCTCCGCCACAGTCGCCAACCCGCAGCAGCACTTCAAGACAATATTCGGCATCGAGAACGTTCAACTGATAGATTATGACGGATCTCCATCTGGAAGGAAGGAGTTTCTCTGCTGGAACACTCCATATAAGGACCCTGGCGATCCTGCATCAGGTCGAGGCAGTACCAAGTTCGAGTGCGCACGCCTGTTCTGTGCCCTGATGCTGAGAGGCGTAAGAATAATCGCGTTCTGCAGAGTTCGGGCGCAATGTGAGTTGCTTGTGAGCACTATCAAACAAGAGCTCGAGAATCTTGGGCGGCCAGAATGTACCAACTTGGTGATGGGATATCGTGGCGGCTATACAGCGCAAGACCGCCGCAGGATCGAGACTGAAATGTTTCAGGGCCAGCTCCTCGGAATTGTTGCAACAACGGCATTGGAGCTCGGCATCGACATTGGCTCGCTTGACTGCGTAATGACCTGGGGGTTCCCCTATACCATCGCAAACTTGCGCCAACAGAGTGGCCGCGCTGGCCGCCGCAACAAGGATTCACTTTCGATATTAGTTGGCGACGGCTTTGCTACAGACCAACACTACATGCAGAACCCGGATGAGCTGTTCACGAAACCTAACTGCGAGTTGCAGGTGGACCTCGAGAACATGCTGGTTCGTGAAGGGCACATTCAATGTGCGGCATATGAAATGCCAATACGACCAAGAGAAGATGCAAAGTACTTTGGCAAAGACTTACCAAAAATCTGCGTGGAGCGTCTAATAAGCGATGAGACGGGGTACTATCATTGTCACGACCGATTCCGCCCCATCCCTGCAAAGTATGTTGCTATCCGAGACACGGAAGACGACCACTTTGCTATTGTTGATATCACCAATGGCCGAAACGTTGTGTTGGAAGAGCTGGAGGCCTCCAGGGCCACGTTCACTCTTTACGACGGTGCCATTTTTCTCCACCAGGGCAACCCGTACCTTGTACGAGACTTCCAGCCTGATAAAGGGATGGCCAGGGTGGAAAGGGTCAAGGTGGAATGGACAACGGTTCAGCGTGATTATACCGACATCGATCCCACCGAGACTGAAGCAATCCGGACGATTGTAGGTTCCCTGTCGCACGCTTATTACGGGACAATCAAGATTCAGCAAAACGTGTTTGGCTTCTTTAAAGTTGACAAGAAGAACCGGGTGCTGGATGCGGTGCAGGTGGATAATCCGCCAGTGATTCGTTTCAGCAAGGGAATGTGGCTCGATGTTCCCAAGAAGGCGATGAACATTCTCCAAGAACGGCGGCTTCACATAGCCGCTGCGATTCACGCTGCTGAACATGCCATCATGAGCCTGCTACCAGCGTTTGTTATCAGCATGCCTGGCGATGTGCGAACTGAATGCAAGACGGCAGTGAAAGAGTTTGCGAAACAGGAATCACAACGGAAGAGGCCAGCACGGCTGACGTTCTACGATGCCAAAGGCGGTGCAGGAGGGTCAGGTATCAGCACCAAAGCGTTTGACCACGTAGACCAGCTATTGCGGGATGCATTGCAGCGGGTTGAAAACTGTCGCTGTGAGCGAGGTTGTGTGGAATGCGTGGCATCAGAGCAGTGCAAGCAAGCCAACGAGGTGATGAGCAAAGCGGGAAGTCTAGTGATCCTCAAGATACTGCTGAACATTGAAGTGGACATGGATTCGCTGCCAATGGGTCCGGAGTTGAACATTCCCATAGGCACTGAGACAGTTGTGCTGGCGGAATCAGTCCCATACCGGGCCAAAGAGGCAGCCTTTGAGACCAACAGTACCCAGAGAACGGCCGTGAAAGAATCCGGGGAGGGCGCCAAGTCCGGGGATTCTGGAACGACAGATGGCGGCGGAGGATTTGAGCAGTGGCTTGCAGATTCGATATGAAGCCCGATCAGCGCCAAGGGGTTGGAGTTTGGAGGTTGGAGGCTGGACAGGAGGGCGTGTCGGTAGACGGCAAACCGGCACAGGGGGTTACAGGACATGATGCCCCTGTCAGGCTGGTGAACAAGCTTTTTTGAGTCTACGGGCTGTATGAGGTTAGACGGGTTGGGTCTAGAGCTAGGAATGGTTGTTGGCCACATAGAATAGAATATGAAATAAGCGTAAAAACAAGAATAATCTGCAATGGGGCCATGACGATTCGAATGAGCTCTAAAGTTATAGTTAAAAGATGGGAAAGAAAAAAGAGTGATTAACAAAAACCACATGGTGAGAAATGCCGTCCATTCAATGCCTGTAGATGTACAATGATGTCGTCTGTACAGCGGCACAGCGTCAGTGACGTAGCATTGACTAGGGTGAAGTCCAAGGCACTGCCAAGCAATCTCCCCCCCCGAAAATGAACGGTTGGGCCCGGCTTGGCCCTGCTAAGGTCGAGACTCCACTGAAACTTGGCAGGGCATCAGCGTTGTGAATTGTGAGTGACCGCTTCTTGATGATGCCGGCGCCGCCTCATTGGTCATTCAGTCCAGGGGTTTGTTTGTTTACTGAGAGACGACGAGACCCTTTTGCTAGACGAGCCAGTGGATGAAGAGATCTAAGCATGTCAGGGGAGGGGGGTGAAACGTGGAGCGTGGAGCATAGGTAGATATGACAATATCACTGAATGAATGAAGAGGAGAGCTTCTATGCCACATGGCGTCGTCTTGGCCAGACCCTTCCCTAGGTAGGTAGTACCGACTTGGTGGTTTCCTGCTTCCCTCCTTCATATATATATATTCAAGCTCATCTTCTTTGCTTCACTCTTGGATCTATCCCTTGAAACTAGACCACTACAAGTCCAACCAAACCTGCCACCGCCCGACACCTTTCTCGAGGCTGTCTGCCTCCTCCTCCTCTCAAGCCTCTAAATAGTCTAGGCCCTCGCTACTCGGAGATTGGCAATACTTGTTCCTACAAGAGGTAGCCAACATGCCTCGCGAACGCTCTTCTTCGCGCTCGCATCGCCATCGCCATCGCTCTCGCTCACACAACTCCCCCGACATGCGACAAGTCTCCTCTGACGACCGCACCCTTCCTGTCCCCAACACATACAGCGAACACAAGAGAGGTAGTAGAGGGAAGCACGGAGACGGCAGAATGTCTCGCTATATCAAGCCTGCGGGCGAGAGTGGTCGAAGAGGCTTTCATCCTATTCACTTTTCAAAGATCTCTTTCAGATCAACCAGTCGGGCCAGTTTGCTCTGCAACTTTTTGTGGCCCTTTGTCCCTGCTGCCATTGCCGTTCGCTGTAAGTCTTATTCGACAATGTGGCAAACCTGCTGGAACATAGTTGGCTTACACGTATCAGATGCTATGCCGGATAACCATGTTACCATCTTTGCACTGGCCTACATCGCCATGGTGCCGTGTGCCAACTTGATCGGCTTTGCTGGTCAAGAACTCGCACGAAAGCTACCTCACGTCTGGGGCGTCCTCACCGAGATCACGTACGTCTCTCTGCATCTTCGTTCTTGTGATACATGTACTTACGTATTCTCTAGCATTGGCTCTATCGTTGAAATTATCCTCTTCATGGTTCTCCTTTCTAAGGACATGTTCTATGTTATCAAGGCTGCTATCCTGGGTTCAATTCTCGCTACTATGCTTTTATGCCTTGGCGCTTGCTTCTTCGTCGGCGGCATGCTGGAAGAGGAACAGCATTTCAATGAGGCTGTTAGCGAGGCTGGAAGCGGTTTGCTCTTGACTGCGTGAGTTTAACATGACTTGGCTCTTTCAAACTACCCTGCCTCCAATTCAGTGGCTAACCTATCTACAGTGGTGTTGTTTTGGCCCTCCCTACCGTTTTTGAGTACGGTATTGGCAATGGCGAAACTCTCACTACAGCAAACCTCGAACATAAGACGCTCCAGATTTCGCGCGTCATTTCTATCCTTCTTATCATTGCTTACCTCGTCTACGTTTTCTTCCAGGCCCGAACACATCATGGTATTTACGACGCCGTATTCAAACAGGACGAGCACATGGATCGAGACAAGCACAAGGACCAAGCCAAGGCTAAACTTACTCTGACCGAGTGTATTGTCGGGCTGGTTATTGCTGTAGGCCTCGTCGCCTGGACGGCGGTTATCCTCGTGATGCAAATCGAGCATGTAATCGAAAAGGGAGATGTCAGCGACGCGTTCATGGGCCTCATCTTGGTCCCCTTGGTTGAGAAGCTCGCTGAGCATCTGACCGCTATTGACGAGGCCTGGGACAACCAGATCAACATGGCCATGTCTCACGTCCTTGGTGCTACCCTCCAGACAGCTCTCTTCAACGCCCCTCTCGCTGTCATTGTTAGCTGGGGTCTCAACAAGGGTCTGGACCTCAGCTTTGCCGTCTTCGACCTCGTCATGCTTATTCTTGCCATCCTCACCGTCGGACGATTCTTGCAGGATCAGAAGAGCAACTACCTCGAAGGTTTCCTGCTTATTATTCTCTATGTCGCCATTGCTGTTGCTGCATTCTACTACCCCGATCCTCCTCACCACGGAAGTGAGGCTGGCGGCGCCGAAGCAAGTTCTGAGGGAGGGCACTGATTTAATTCTCGTCGACTTGGTGTCGAGCTTATCATGTTCTTTTTTTTCTTTTGTACTTTATGATGTCATGAACAGGAGCTACTTTTCGAGTTTGAAATTGCTTGGGGGATACCGTGTCTGCACAGAATGCTCAAGATGTTAGGTTATAGAAGCGTGTACATCACGATGCTTATTTCAAGTTTCGTTTCTAGATCCCTGTAGGGTTATATATAGTTGAGGAATCCCAATATAATCTATCTTCAAAGCGCCTTTTACCACGCCTCCCTGTAAACGAAATATTGTTAAATACCCATGCGGTCCATATAGACCATCAGATCATCATCTCACCCATCGCATCGTTTAGAAGAAGACGAAATCATCCGATTTGAAACCCATACCCACAAGTGCAGCTTCGACAGACTTCACCATCGGTGGAGGTCCACACACAAGCACTAACTCGTCGCCCTCACCGCTTGCCTTTGGTAAAGCCAATTGCTCGGGAACCAACGCCTGGTTCACAAAGCCTGTAACACCGTTCCAGACGGTCGGCGGGTTTGTAAGGGCGTTGACGACGCGACATCTTGAAGGATTGGCGGCCTCCAAATCGTCGAGCTCCTTCTTGCACAGTATATCTTCCACGGCGCGGTTGCCGTTGAAGACAAGACAGGGTGCTGTGTCTTTAGGATCGTGCATCACGGCGCGAAGCACTTGACGGATGGGGGTGATGCCGGAGCCACCGCAGACCATGATGAAGCGGCGGACGCGACGCTCTCTATCATTGACGGTGCAGATTCCGTTGCCGTGGTAGATAAACTTGCCCACGGGACCCTTGAAGTCGACCCAGTGGCCGATGGGAAGGGCGTCGAGTGCTTGTGTCATGACACCGCCCTTGCGTTCAGGGGTATCGTAGTAGATCTTGATGAGGATTTCCAGTTGGCCGCAATCTGAGCCGTCAGAGTAAGGCGTGTAGGAGCGGATGATGGCCTCACGGGTGGCAGGGTCGCGCAGACGCATCATGAGATGCTGGCCGGTAGGGAGACCGATCTGCTGGTCCTTGTGGTTGAGCTTGAAAGAGAAGACCTTGGTGTCCGGTGAGATGGCAGTCTTCTTCTCGAGAATGGCCTTGCTCCAAGCCTTGGCTTGGAGGAAAACCTCTCGGCCTGTATCGTCGTTTGTTGTGTCTGCGTCACCGCTGAGAATGGCACGGGAGTCCTCGTCGAGGGTGCCGATATGGTAGGTGGGCAGCATGGCCTTTGCATTTTCACTATCTGAAGAGGGGAGTGTTAGTGAATGGTCAAATTCTTTCTCTGTTGTTGAGCAGTGACTTACGGATAGCCATGAATTCTTCGGTAGCATCTTGCCCAGCAGCACCAAAAATAGACGCTGCACCGCCAGGATGGCCCTGGATATAGGGAGTACCATCGTACACTTCGCCGTTGATAACGAACCATGGATCGTCCTCACCATCATGGGCCTTGAGCTCTTCGATAGTGATCTTGCGGTTGATTTGAGGGTTGGTCATGCTGATCTGCTTCTCAGGCTCCTTCACCACAGGCGCTTCTGCTTCTCCGGGAGCCTTCTCACCCCAGTAGCCGTTGGTAAGGTTTCCACCAGCCTCCTTGACACGCTCCATCCAACCCTTGATCTTCAGCGTAGGATGCGTAGGATGCTCGAAGCGAAGTGCATGAGCTTCCTTGTGAATCACGATGCGGAACCAGGGGTTGTTCATCATGCCGAGGACGCTCCAGTACAGGTCTCGGGGCTGCACGTTCATGGAATCGTCCATCGCGCGCATCATGATGTCGTCTGCATCCCTCAAATCATCCAGTGGGATATTGAGGTCCCAGAGGCACCAGCAGAAACATGTCTCGCGCCACCACATGTCGACACGTCCACCATAAAGGGTGTCGCCTTCAGGTGCATTGCGGTAATCATCCTCATGGTATCGGATGTTTGCGAGTCTCCATGTCTTGCCCTTATCGAGGGTGATTTCGACTCTTGTGATGCGTCTTCCAGCACCACCGTACGCATATCCTCGCACCTTATAACTTGCTGGAGCGTCCGTGAAGGGGACCTTCTCTTCGTGGGCAGGGTAGCAGATAGCACTGTTTGTGTTGAGGTCGTAGATGGCATATTTCTCGTCCTTCCAGACCTCGGGTAAGTTTGCGCTCTCCTCGGGGGAGATCATGGTCGGCAGGACACGATTGTCGTAGATATGGTACCAGTTATCGCTAGGCTCTTGAGTGACAGTGATCTTCTTTAGCCACTTGATACTTCGACCACCGATTTGTCCAGGGATAACGATGCGGACAGGCTTGCCGTGATCAGGATGCAGGGTCTTGCCGTTCATCTTGTGTGCAACCATGACACCTCTATTTGGGTCCATACACCAGTTGAGCTTGATGGATGTCCCGTAGTAGCCATTGGGTAACTTGTCCGCTCCCTCGAAGCAAACATATCTGGCTCCACGCTTGGGCTTTGCTGCAGCAAGCAAGTCGCCAATAGCAACACCGGTCCAGAGGGCAGTTGACAAGCCGGCAGCACCCCAAGAGAACCCCTTAGTCTTGCGTACAATGTTTTGCTCTTTGCGACGGTTTCCAGCACACACGAATGTTACTGGGTATGTCAATTGCTGATAGTCATTGATAAGATCCCGTACGGTCATCTTGATAGGGTTGTCGACGAGACCGTTGACTTCGAATTCCCAGTCGAAAATCTCGTCGTCTTCACATTTGGGAACGTGTCCGTGGTTACGGACATAGTGAAGGTTTTCGCTGGTTAGAAAACCCTCATCGTATAAGTCGCTAAGGGGTGCCTCGACGTTGAAGGGGTGGACTCCAGTAAGACGAATTAAACGAGGATCTCTTTCAACAAAACTGTCAGGAGTCTTCAGATCCTCCTTGAGGACGGACTTTGGGAGGGATTTGGGAGGAAGAGGATAAGGCTTGATGTGGTCGAGACGAGGCGATTCGATTGGCGAGATCTCTTGCAGGTCGTGGAAACTACCTATTCGAGATGGCTTCGCTGTACCTGGGGGTGTAGGAGGAAGGCTGTGGGTAGAAGTTGGTTCAGAGTTTTCAGGAACCTTTTGCAGTACGGTTGTTGTTGTTGAGGCCTCCATTGTAAACGAAGGACTGTATCAGTTGTGAATAGTTTTGAACGAAGAGTCTCACAACCAGAAGAATCGATAGCACTGTTTAGATTGGAGGTCTAAGTCAAGCGGCAGAAGTCGCTATAATAACTATCATCATGGGTGATCTGACAGCCGTTTGCCCGTCGCTTGGCCCCAGGAGCCCCCCTGATGGGGTTCATTGGATCTGCTGAGGCTTTGTTCATGATATCGTGTTTCTCTAGTTTCGAGCGAGGAGATGCAAGTTACAATTGAGTGGATGCATGGGCTCTGGTCTGATCCGCGGAGGTTGAAGGATGGTCGTTATCAGGAGACGAAGGCGACGGGCGAATCAAAGACTCTGTTTAGGTGATTGTCGCCGGAGATGTTTAAACCACAGAGGGCCCACATCGCAACTGGGCTGATAAGGGATAAAGATAGCAAGACATCGGATAGACAACAAGAAACAAGGCCAAACTCGCTAATGTCTCGTGCCTTATAAGTGAACAAGATTTGTACCGGAGATGGCGGAATATCTGAAGATGATCGTCATATTTCCAGCCGAGATTTGATCATGGTCATACTATACACGGATGTAAGGTGAACGTTGGAGGTTTGAGGTGAAACACGAGACTATCCCAAGTCTTGTAAGTGACATGACTTTATATAGCGGATTGTTGAATTTTTCTTGGACATAAGCAATAGAAATAGCAGTTATGCAAGATCCGAATAGTTTGGTTTCCATTTTTGGGAAACACCGATAATGGTTGATGCTTGATCTAAGAAACTTCGGCATCTTGATGCAAGGCTGTTCGGCTCCAAGGATTTATTAGTTCAAGCATGGCCACCCTCTAACCCCCACATCTAACTTACTGTATATGTCTTTTCAAAACCGTGGTCCACTAACAGGGTCAGATTGACTGAGAGTAACCAGGCTCAAGCATAGCTTATTCCATGCAGCATTCACTGACGTCTTTATGGCTCCGACACCGAAAACTCAACATCAAATTAGGATATTCTAAAAGTTACTCCACGTTAGTATATGTTTAATCTCACCCTATATTGTAGTGCTCTACAATGTAATGTTTGAAGCATCACAGCTGCTTAAGCACCAACCCAACCAGCCTTGGTGCAGGGCCACAGCCCAGAGCGCGGCAGGTACGTACCCAAAAAAGTGACATAGGGCACCTCCACCTCTCTGGCCATAGGCACCTTAACGTAAGTTGCTGTCAACCTCAGAATCAGGTAACGGCAAACTTCGAAACATTGACAAATCGCCCCTGCTTCCTCGCAATTCCTCCGTCCTGGCTTGACGGACGCACCCATGTCGGCTTTGTTGCATTGTCTACAGCATCAATTTCTAGGGAACTACATCCCTTAGCAGGCCGCGCGCGCTGAATGCAGCGCCGCCTCCACCCAACCCATATCTTGAATCTAGAGCGTTCACCCAAGTCGCGAATCGCCTACAATCATATCGTGACCCGCCATGGATCGCGCAAGGAAGTGTATGCCCTCTTGGTATCTCTCTTTGTTTATGGTTAATAGCTCATCATCTCTCTAGGCGAACTGCGCAGTCTGAACGAAAAGGCATGGGATGGCGAATCTGGTATGAATCACCTCTATGCCTACCCCACCACTTCCCCCGCCCTCGTCCGTTAACAGTATCTATCATAGACTTGTTCCCCGTCGGGAAGACCCTGGATTCATCTCTCAAGAAGAACACCGCCTTCATCAAACGACTCCGAACCGCTATTACCGCCGCTACCCTCAGCACCTTCCTTCAGGAAATTCGAACTCTGAGCCTCCACAAATACCTTTCCGAGATTATATCTGCCTGCTATGAAGGACTCTGTAGGCTCAAGTCGCCGGGCGAAATCGAGGCCGGCGTGGAGATCGTCAGCGCCCTACATCAGCGATTCGGTCCTGGCGAATTTACGGAATACCTAGCATGGCTACTTGGGAAGGGCATGGCAACTCCCGACAGGGGCCTCCTCAAATCTTTGTCCCCCGAGATTCGTGAGAAGGAGGAGAAGGAGCGTATCACTCGACAACGCGCATTGCTCCGTGTGGTAACTGAGCTGTGGCTCGTTGGTGTTATCAGGACCCTCGACGATGTTAGCAGGCCCGACGATGCTACGAAAGGAGCCGCTGGTAAGACACCCGAGTTAAAGACTCGAACAAACAAAGGCTCCGGCGCGGAACCGTTTCCCCTTGAAGTACTTAAGGATCTACTTGGGTATGACCGTGAACATGCAAACCTTCCGCTACTCGTTATCTTTGTCAAGTCATTTGGCTGGGACATCCTCGGAGTCAAACCAACAGGAGCCGACGGCCGAAAGACAGTGGAAGAGGACGGCACGACAGAGGGAAACGAAGCTGACCGGGACAACGATGGTGGAAACGAGACGTCTTCCGATGCTGATCAGCCCTTCACCGAACCTGAGATGCGCGAGCGATTCAGGAGCATACTAAAGAAATACTTTGACGATGTCAAGGGGCATATTACTCGGGATCAGAAATCGATACAATCGCAAGCTCGACGCAATGCTGAGGCCTATGTCAAGTCTGGTGAAGTTTTTGAAGATCGACAGGCAAATTACGAGAAGCAGGTCAAGGCCCAAGAACGACTCGTCTCGAACGCCCAAGTCATTGCGGATGCCATTGGAGCCGAAATGCCAGATCTAAAAGATTCGGATGACTCATTCGGTGCTTCCAACGGATCTATTGGTCTTGTTAAGACAGGCGATTATCTTCGCTCAATGGGAGATGGCGCTGGAATCTGGGAGGACGAGGACGAACGCCGTTTCTACGAAAACTTGGTTGATCTTAAGGGCAAAGTGCCAGCTATTCTACTGGAGGACGCTAAGAAGAAGAAAACCGACACAGACGAGCAGGTTGGCAAGAAGGTAGAACCAGCCGAAGCTTCAGAAACCCCCAAGACTGCCGAGACTGCTGATGATCAGTCAACATCCATTGCAAACCGAACCATCGGCGCGCAAGTCGACGCCTTGCTCGCTCGCCTACCAGAGTTGACCAACAAAGACATTGTCGACCAGACCGCTATCGATTTCTGTTTCCTGAACTCAAAGGCTTCGCGAAACCGTCTCGTAAAGGCCCTGACCGAGGTTCCAAAGGGTCGAAGTGACTTGCTTCCTTCATGGTCGCGCCTCGTCGCTACTTTGGGTCGATATATGCCAGATGTTCCAAAGGGTCTCGTCGATTACCTCGATGCGGAATTTCGAAGTTTGCAAAGACGAAAGGAGAAAGACTTTTTGGGGCAGGTTCGCTTGAGCAATATTCGCTATCTTGCCGAATTGACAAAATTCGGCATTGTTCCTGAGCACGTTGTCTTTCACTGCTTGAAGGTCAGTCTTGATGACTTTTCACGCATGAACATCGAAATTTTGTGCAACCTGATTGAGAACTGTGGTCGATATTTGCTTCGAAACCCCGAGACAGCCCCTCGTATGATGAGCTTTCTCGAAACTCTGCAGCGCAAGAAGTCTGTCCAGCATATTGGGCAACCAGAGCGTATGCTCATCGACAATGCCGTATATTATGTCGACCCCCCGGAACGCTCAGCAATCGAGCAAAAGGAACGCACCCCTATGGAGCTTTTCGTTCGCAAACTGATCTATGTCGATATGACAAAGAGAAATTACAGCAAGATCTTGAAGCAGATTCGAAGACTTCATTGGGAGGAAGCAGAGGTATGCATATGCCAGAATGTTTATGTGGCTGTTGGCTTATAACTTTTTAGGTCGTTGCCATCTTGGAGAAGGTGTTCTCCAAGCCTGGAAAGGTTAAGTATGGGAGTGTCCATCTTCTTGGAATCTTGCTAAGCGCGCTCTACCGCTATCATCCTGCCTTCGTGGTAAAGGTCATCGACAATGTGATTGAATCTATGACCTTTGGCCTCGAGCAGAATGATTACAGATTCTATCAGCGACGTGTTGCCGAAGTGAAGTATCTTGGCGAGCTTTACAACTACCGCATGCTTGAACATCCTGTCATCTTCGACACCATGTACAAGATTATGACTTTCGGATACGGTAATTCGTCTTTAGTGTAATTGTCAGTGTTCGGTAACTGACCGAGTTCACAGGAGGTCCGCCCGTCCCTGGTAAATATAGCCCGCTCGACCCCCCCGACGACTTCTTCCGCATTCGGCTCGTTGCGACAATGCTAGAGACATGCGGTATGTTTTTCAACCGCGGAGCAGCAGGCAAGAAGCTTGATTACTTCCTTTCCTTCTTCCAGGTATTTCCCATTGCTCACTTGATTTAATATGCTCTGCTAAACCCTTCAAGTACTACATCTTCACGAAGGCGTCTTTGCCGATGGATATCGAGTTCTTGGTTCAAGACACATTTGCCCTTACTCGTCCGCAATGGAAGCTTGCCACTGGCTTAGACGAGGCGGTCAAGGCATTTCAACTTGCTGTTGCTCAGGACCAGAAGTCGGCAGGTGTTGACAAGGGAGTTGATGTGGATGACGCCACGAGTGACGCATCATCTGATGATGATAACGCGGACAATGACGAAGATGGCGACGACAACGACGATAGTGCTTCTGAAGAAGAGGAAGTAGAGGTGATGATGACCGATTGCTAAATACCTGGCACTGGCTGACAGATGTGACGCAGGATGTGGAGGAAGATTCGGACGACGATAGCACCTTCGAAGAGGAAGCCATTGTGGTTACCCGACAAGAAGAGGAAGTTGATCCTGAAGACGAGGCTGACTTTGAGCGTGAATATGCCAAGATGATGGCGGAAAGTCTTGAGTCACGTAAATTTGAGCGCAAGCAACTCTTTGACGTGCCGCTTCCAGTTCGCTCCAAGAATCGCGAAGCCACTTCTACAGAAGGAGGCGAAGGGGAATCTCCTCCTGGCCACACTATGGCCTTCTCTTTATTGACAAAGAAGGGCAATCGCCAACAGGTACCGATTATCGTCAGCCTGTGCCGTTGTACATACTAACCTAAATTTAGACGCGGACTGTTGAATTGCCTTCAGATTCCACGTTTGCTATCGCCATGAAGAACCAGCAACAGGCTGAGCGGGAGGAACAGCAGCGCATCAAGAACTTGGTGCTCAACTACGATCTTCAACAGAATGAGGATCCGGACGGTGGTACAGACCCTAAACTCTCACAACTTCATCGCAACACCAATATTCACACATCAACTCAGGCAACGAACGACCGGCGACGTACTACCACAACCGGCTGGAGAGGTCGAATAAAGACCGCGGGCAGAGATCCCGCAAACTCCAACTCAGCGATGTCGACTGGTAAACATGCTCAGGGGTAAGGTTTCTAACTAGGTAATACAGCCTCGCTTCTGAACCACTTGGTGGATATAGCAAATCGAAACTCGACGAGTACCTGATCCGCAACCGCCCGCGATTTCTAGGTCACGGTCACATCGACGGCAAACGTGCAACGATCCGGTGCCGCACACATAGCTGGCCAGGCGCCATCTCTGCTGGTAACCCGAAAGAGCATCTCAGCCTGTTCCATCTGTCTCGATACCGATTCACGAGATATTGTCGTGTGCGCGGTACAAGAAGTTCTGACTCTGACCTGGGGTTACACGCAAAGCCGAAGCAAATCGTGCCAGCTGGGCAGAAACTCGCACGTCAAGACGGTGCTTTGCCGCGCTCAAACGTGCCGACAGGGCAAGGTGCTTCTCCGAAGAGGTATAGACTACCAGGAATGCTAGCATCTCATAGCTTTGAGGATATGCGATTGTCTCTCATATTGTTTGGTGTTCAAACAGCTACCTGGAGGCATATACAACCCCCGTTAGATAGCTGCCCGTCTATCTAGTACGTTATAGCTTAAGACTGAATCACTGAATTTCATCCTGGACACCGTTGATCAATCTTCATGTTTTGATAGTGCCTCACCAATGTGCCGCGATGATTAAGAGATGGAAAACTACCTTAGGACTAATGTTGTTTGTATGCTTGCCATTTGCTTCACCGTTTGACCAGCCCACTTTGTGACAGGCAAGACGTCGTGTGTAACCATGATGAATTCAGGACGGCCCATTCTGTTGAGGTTTAAAAAAGGCAGGCAGGCCATTATTATCTCTCCTTCGCGCTTTGCCCTCGCTTCAAGCCGTGGTAGCTCCTTGCTTTGAGACTTGTCACTTCTACCTGCGCGACAACTTCGGTCTAGATGCTCTTTCCTATCGATCTGCCAATTCATTTTGTTTGTGCTACCTGCCTACATTGCCCTCGCCTCTCGGTTCTCATTTGAGATTTGTCATGATCTGCGGGCACCCGTTGGGCGCTCACTCCGTGGCAGAGAGAGCTCTAAAGGGACGACGACTCCTTTTGAGTGCTGGTCATCTCTGACTTCCACCTCTCATAATCTTTCTACTACTGAAGTGCATAACTCGCAGAACCTCGCCCTGAACTCCTACATTCGAGGCGACAAAGAGGCGACTATAGGGCTGCACCTCGACTAAGGCTGCCGGCATCTGCTCCATTCACTCTCTGCTTTCTGCGTCGCCAGCCGGCTGTTTTCAAATCAGAGGAGAGGAAGGGCCTCCCTGACTGGTTTCACCAATAGCAACTTTGCTGTCACTCTGCAGTCATGGCAGTGCTAGACGACTGGCCTTTGGAGAATGTAGGTCGGCATGTTGCTGGGTACCATCTTGCACCACGTACCATGCTCACTCGTTCTTGATAGATTGTTTATACCAGCATAGTGGGCGTTGTGCTCCTGATGGCATGTCTTGAATGGTTTCTCTGGCTGGCAGCTTTTGTGTATTGCCTTGTCAAGGTCTTCCAGAAATCGGAGCATTGGTCCATCAATGTACTATGCATTATTGTAGGCATCGCCTTTGTTCTTCTACGGTAAGTTATGGCCTCGTGTCCAACACAATACTGACTGATCTTGAAAACAGAGTCATCTTCCTCCCAATCATGGTCGTCACATTACCCCTTCCGGATCCTGTTACAAAACTATGGCCAAATGAGATGGTGTCCTTTCTTCAATGGTTTGCCTTTTGGGCCTTTGCCATCCTCTTGACAGTGCCTTGGCTGTTCTGCATCTACCAAGTCGTAACAAATCAGCTTGGTCGAACGAAACGAATAAAACAGGTTCTGGACGATGTTACTGCGCCCAAGATTGTCATTGTCATGCCCTGTTACAGAGAAGAACCCGAAGTTCTAATCAAAGCCATCAACTCGGTTGTCAACTGCGATTATCCCCCAGCGTGCATTCACGTTTTTTTGTCCTTTGACGGAGAAGAGGAAGACGAACTATATCTTAGCACAATCGATCAGCTTGGTGTGCCATTGAAAATGGAGTCATATCCCAAGAGCATCGACGTTATTTATCGATCCGCGCGCGTCACGATATCACGTTTTCCGCACGGAGGCAAGCGACACTGCCAGAAAGTAACATTCAAGCTCATCGACCGAGTGTACGAAGAGTATCTGAAGCGGAACGACAATCTTTTCATTCTCTTCATAGACTCTGATTGTATCTTAGACAAAGTATGCCTACAAAACTTTGTCTATGACATGGAGCTCAGCCCCGGCAATACTAGAGACATGCTGGCTATGACAGGCGTCATCACCTCAACGACGAAGAAACACAGCATTATCACCCTGTTGCAGGATATGGAGTACATACACGGACAACTGTTTGAGCGGACAGTAGAGTCCGGTTGCGGTTCTGTCACTTGTTTGCCTGGGGCCTTGACTATGCTGCGCTTCTCGGCCTTTCGAAGAATGGCCAAATACTACTTCGTGGACAAAACAGAGCAGTGCGAGGATCTATTCGATTTCGCCAAATGCCATCTGGGGGAGGACCGTTGGCTGACACATCTCTTCATGATTGGAGCCAGGAAGCGGTACCAGATCCAGATGTGCACGTCGGCATTTTGCAAGACTGAGGCTGTACAGACGTATCGGTCCCTGATTAAGCAGCGGCGCCGATGGTTTCTCGGCTTCATAACCAACGAAGTTTGCATGCTAACAGACTGGCGTCTGTGGAAACGATATCCCATACTCATCCTTGTCCGGTTCATGCAGAATACCATCCGGACGACAGCACTTTTGTTTTTCATCATGGTACTGGCCCTAATGACGACAGTCAAGAAGGTGGACGACCTCCCCGTGGGATTCATCGCTATCTCTTTGGGGTTGAATTGGCTCTTGATGCTATACTTTGGGGCCAAGCTGCGGCGATTCAAGATCTGGCTGTATCCACTCATGTTCATTCTAAATCCGTTTTACAACTGGTATTACATGGTGTACGGAATATTCACAGCAGGGCAGCGAACTTGGGGTGGACCGCGAGCCGATGCTGCTGCGGCAGACACGCACACGACGGCAAGAGAGGCGGTAGAGCGAGCCGAGAAACAAGGCGACGAGCTGAATGTTGTTCCCGAGACGTTCAAGGCGGCACGCGAAGCACGAAAAGCTTCCTCGAAGCGTGAGTCGACCACGACGAGTGAACTTGGGCGAAGGAGAAGCGTGGTACGACCACCTGACAAGATCGATGGCAAGTTCTCGGCACGTCAGAAGACAGCATCAGGGACGTATGCCCATCCAGACGAGATTGACACAAGCGCAGAGGACGTTGAGATGGGAAGGGCGGCTGCCGAAGCTTCCTCACAAGATCGAGAGTCTTTGGATAGCATCCCGTGGATTCAAATTGACGACCTTGGAGTGTGTACGCCACGGAGAATGAAGCTCTTGATGAACGAAGAAGATCTCCAAAAATATAAGATCGCACAACAAATGCAGAGCCGAACCTCAGTTATCAACGACCTGGACAGTGTCCAGCCGAATCAGGAGTTTTCAGCTTTGCCTCTAAGACGCGCTGAATGTTCAGGAAGTATGACTGACAATCCTTTGGAGGACCAAGGGCAATACGAGCAAGTAACTCAAGGCGGCCCGAGCGGGGTCTCCAATGAAATTTTGGCGGAGAGAGGCATTGGTACTAGACGAGATGGTGAACAGCAGAGGCCAGGAGCAAATTTATCGTTTGCCAGTCGGATGGCGAGGGGGAAGTCAAAGAGATATCAGTAAGATACGGTCAACAAGACTGCGGTGAAATCACATGGAGGCAGTTATGCATGGGGTTGTGATTAAGAGGTCACCTGTGTTAGGTATTCTCAGATTATGAAAAGAATGAAGCTATCTCGAACAAGAGCTGGTTTACCTGTCGATCCCACATCAAAGCCCATATTCTACCCCGCAATTCTGGAGCCGCATGGGCCATGACAACACACAAGAAGAGTCGTCGTCGGTCGGGAGATAAAGATGAAGATGAGCGTGTTGACCAGGGTCAAGTGCTCCAAGCGACCCCGGCACTACTACAACTCCCTGACAGTAAGTGGCTTGTATGTATTCTGTATCTTGAGACAAGTATCATTGTTAACAAGGTATGGAGTATATTTTTATTTATCTATTAACGTGTAGCGCTCCAGGAAAGCAAGATACACATGGTTAAAGATGGAATTGTCAATTCGGTGAGTAAACATGCAGCTTGTCGGTGAACCAGTTTAGTAGGTATTTTGGTTGCCTGGAAGTTCCATTACAATGCCAATGCCAGGGGAGCAGAAAAGTGCATGATATTAGTTTCGATAGCTTGGCACAGGTTGTTTGGCTGTGTCAAGATCATGCAAATGTTGAAGGCTGGGTTGCTTTTAGTCATGCGCGGAGAATTGAGCCCGGCTCAAGGTCGCAACAGGTGTGAGGAAAGCAATCTCATCATCTCGAAATTTCTCTAATCTTCTCGAGAGGCTTAAGAGCGTTGTCGGCTGTAGCGAATGGTGATTCTGTCTCATAGTGGCAATGCTCATTATCGCTAAAGTCGATATGAGAGGGGCTAGCAGAGAGGTTTTCATGTATGTGTTGTGTTGCCCCTCCATCGTCAAGCTCTGCCTCACCTTTTAAAAGTGACAGTAACGGAACAGTGGGGGAGGGGCTTTTTTTTTTTAACCTGGGTGAGGCGAAGCCTTGTACCTTTTTTTTCTTTCATTGCCTCACTCAACGATGACTTGACACGTTCAAGTCAAGGGTCTCTCTCAACGTCTCGTGGCTGGTGCCTTGCTTCTTGTGTTTTCCTTTCCTTGTACATAGTGGAGACTTTGTGTTAAATCCCTGATATCCACTGCAAGGCAATTGATTGCCTACCTAGATTGCGTACATACAGGAGTAGCCTACTGGGCATTAGACAGGTACCTTTTGACGTGGTGTATGTGGTGACAGAATCGCACAGAAATCTATCGTCGCTTCTAGTCCAGCATGGACTGTTTAACGTGACCACGGCATCCTGGTACAATGAAATTGTGTCGTTTTCTTATTTTACGGGGAGATATCATGTGTATTTAAACTGCGAACAAGACGATGAAATCGACTTTTGATATCCTCTGCTAGAGAAACGAACCCTCGCATCTTCTAGAAGCAACTCTAAAAACAAAAAAGAAATCAAAATCGCGACAGACAAGTAGTGTATACTTGGTTTACATCATCGTCCAGCACCAACATCCACCTCATCGTGCATCGACCCGCAGGTACCAAATACTCCTCCCTGTAGGATTCGGCGGGAAACCCACTGAAAGAAGGCATTGAAATTTTCAAAGAGTCAAGTCCAGTCCAGTCAAGTCCAGTACAACTAGAAACCTTACACCTCACTGGAGCGGCATTTCCTATTCGCTACCCCTCCACCAACAGCCAAAAAAAAATAATAAAAAATTGACTTGCCCAGCGGATCAGACCAACCAAAGCAAACCAAGACGGACCATAAACAACCGCCGCCCAACCTGACCTTGCCTTACTCTCCCCCTCCATATTCTCACGATCCTCTCTCTACCTTATCTTCCCTTTCGCCTTTTTTGCGATCGCTTTCCTTCTTCTCTTTTGAGCTTTCCCGCGCATCGCTCAACTTTATTTCCTCCCTCTTCTTTTTACCTTAATATCGTGTCTCGGGGCAGACCCCACCAGTCGAAACCATGAGTGTCGTTGGTGAGTTACCTTTCTTTCTTTCTTTCTTTCTTTTTCCCTTGCATTTTCGAGTCCCGCTTCTCGGCGAACCGCTGCCGCCCCCCCCGGGGATATGATGCTGTGAAGAACAAGATACTGACCGTTGCTTTTCATATCTACAGGAATCGATTTCGGAACCCTCAAGACCGTCATTGCCATTGCCCGAAACCGCGGTGTCGACGTTGTGCGTATACCCTCATTATCTCCCCCGCCGTCTATCTCAACCGACCGCTCTACCCCTCCATACTTTGCTGTCGCCTTTCTTCATACATCGTCGATGAGATAGACGGATAGCATCAAAGACTCTTGTGGCTGACTTTGACTCTCTTATATAGGTCACCAATGAAGTCTCAAACCGAGCAACTCCGTATGTTCCTCCCTCTTCTTTGGCCTTGTTGCTTGCGCGCTGCCAAACAACCCCACCTTCCTTGTCAAGCATTTGTACTGACAGCTTCACTCTTTAGTTCATTGGTAGGATTCGGACCCAAGTCTCGCTACCTCGGTGAGGCCGCCAAGACCCAAGAGATCTCCAACCTCAAGAACACCGTCAGCTCTCTGAAGCGCCTCGCTGGCCGATCATTCAACGACCCGGACATTCAGGTTGAGCAGCAATATGTTACCGCTCCTCTCGTCGAGGTCAACGGCCAGGTCGGTGCCGAGGTCAACTACCTAGGCAAGAAGGAGAAGTTCACTGCCACCCAGCTGGTTGCTATGTATCTGAGCAAGATCAAGCACACCGCCGGCGCCGAGCTCAAGCTTCCCGTCCAAGACGTCTGCTTGACTGTGCCCCCGTGGTTCACCGACGTCCAGCGCCGTGCTCTTATTGATGCTGCCGAGATCGCCGGCCTCCGTGTCCTCCGCCTTATTAACGACGGTACCGCCGCCGCTCTTGGCTGGGGTATCACAAAGCTCGATTTGCCCGCCCCTGAGGAGCGTCCTCGCCGCGTCTGCTTCATAGATATCGGTCACAGCAGCTACACTGTCTCTATTGTCGAGTTCAAGAAAGGTGAGCTCGCCGTCAAGGCTACCGCCTGGGACAAGGACTTTGGTGGCCGAGACTTCGACCGCGCCCTTGTCGAGCACCTCGCCAAGGAATTCAAGGGCAAGTACAAGGTCGACATCATGACCCACGGCCGTGCCCTCGCCCGTACGATTGCCGCCGCCGAGAAGACCAAGAAGATTCTGTCTGCCAACCAGCAGTCTCCCGTCAACATTGAGTCCCTCATGAACGACATTGACGCTTCCACCATGATCACCCGCCAGGAGTTTGAGGCCATGATTGAGCCCCTCCTTTCCCGAACCCACCAGCCCCTTGAGGAGGCTCTTGCCCAGGCCAAGCTCACCAAAGACGACATTGATGTTATCGAGGTCGTCGGTGGTGGCTCTCGTGTCCCTGCTCTCAAGGAGCGCATCCAGTCTTTCTTCGGCAAGACTCTCTCCTTCACCCTCAATGCCGACGAGGCTCTTGCTCGTGGTTCCGCTTTCAGCTGTGCCATTCTCTCCCCTGTCTTCCGTGTCCGAGACTTCGCCGTCCAGGACATCATCAGCTACCCCATCGAGTTTGGCTGGGAGAAGGCCCCCGATATTCCCGATGAGGACACCAGCCTGACTGTCTTCAACAAGGGCAACGTCATGCCCTCCACCAAGATTCTTACTTTCTACCGAAAACAGCCTTTTGATCTCGAGGCCCGATATGCCCAGCCAGAGCTGCTCCCAGGCAAGACTAACCCCTGGATCGGCCGATTCTCCGTCAAGAATGTCAAGGCCGACGGCAAGGACGACTTTATGATTTGCAAGCTCAAGGCCCGTGTCAACATTCACGGTGTCCTTAACGTTGAGACCGGCTACTATGTCGAGGAAGAGGAGGTTGAGGAGGAGGTCAACGAGGATGGTGACAAGAAGGACCCCGATGTGAGTTTGCCCGAGCCATCTGCAGCTTCAAATGTTTCTTCCCCTGTTCAAGATCAAGACTCGGTGTCTACTTCATCATCCGCGTCGATTGGAGATGATAGTCGCGCCTATCCCGCTAAGCGCCAGCGCCTCGAGGAGGATGAAGGACTTCACTTGTTTCGTTCCGCCACCGCTGTCCCAGAGTATTTGGAAACTTCGATTTATGAACCTCGATTGCTAACGTCTTCTTCCCAAAAGGCCATGGACACCGACAAGGATGCTCCCAAGAAGACCCGCAAGGTGAAGAAGCAGGTCCGTAAAGGTGACCTGCCCATCTCCACCGGCAGCGCCTCGCTTGACGATGCCACCAAGGGCAGCCTTCTCGAGAAGGAGTCTGCTATGGTTATGGAGGACAAGCTTGTCGCCGATACCGAGGAGAAGAAGAACGAGCTCGAGGCCTACATCTACGATCTCCGTGCCAAGCTTGACGAGCAGTACTCTGAGCTTGCCAGCGAGGATGAGAAGCAGACCATTAAGGCCAAGCTTGAGGCCACCGAGGTACGTTTCCATCTATACCATGACTTGACGCTTTTACTAACTGTGATTCTAGGACTGGCTGTATGAGGAAGGTGATGATACTACTAAGGGTGTGTACATCGCCAAGATTGACGAGATCCGCGCCATGGCCGGTCCCATTGTCCAGCGCCACTTCGAGAAGGTCGAGGCCGAGCGACAAGCCGTTCAGGAGAAAGTCGAGGCCGAACGGGCTGCGAAGAAGGCTGAGGAGGATGCTCGCAAGGCTGCAGAGGCCGAGAAGACCAACGTCGACCAGGAGATGAAGGATGCCGACGCTACGCAACAGGAGACCGAGGGCTCTGCCGACCCCCAGTAAATTATGAACAAAGTGGTGGGGGGGATCTTGACACAGCAGATGCTCGGCTCTGCGTGCGTGATGCATGATATGAGATGAATGACGCCTTAAAAGATTATGGATGTTGAAAAAAGAGAGGCCACTAGGACTGGGAGGAGAAATAGAACATGCGATATGGATGCAACGGCTTTGTTTTATCGGAAGAAGGGGGCCCGGATCATCATGACGGATATGTTACCCGAACGTTAGACCAATTTTTACACCTTTAGTAGCTAGGATCCATACACTCGAGTTTGGTTCAGTTTGTCGATGCTTTATTCTTATATCATTTCGTATACTTTAATGCCATGTTGATGAGTAGCTGTAAATAACACCGGCGGTCTAATATAGAATAACCGTGAGGACGTCTGATATCTAGACAATAGCTTACAGCAAGGCGGTAGCTGCGGTACGATCAACTGACAACTATTGTTAAATAATGTTCATCAATAAAAAGGCGCAAAAGACATAATAGTTTCAGCTCTCATTTGGATATAAAACCCTCTATATAACTACGCAACTTTGAGGAACGGACCCTTTATCCCTTCAATCTCAGGCGTCCTCGATCTTTTTTTTTCCTTCTCCCGAAAATGCAAACCAGTACCGTACACAATTCCTCCACAAAAAAGATGGATGCAATTTTCCTTCCCATTCTCTTCCCTTCGTTAATCAGTATAATACTCGTACTGTTCTCCCCCCAGAGGGAGCTGTCTGGTCCTTGCTGTCTGGTGTGACTCTTGTTGCAGCAAACGCGGATTTCGCTGAGGGCAGGGCACAGCCAAGCTCCCGGCGCCGATGATGGGGGAGAAACTTCACACAACCCCTAGGTTCTTGACTGTTGGTTGGGTATTGGTTGTTTATGAAATGTCGAACAGGGGCTTGAGCTTGATGATGAGCTGCCACTCTTCGTTGCTGACCTCTTTTCGGTAGAACTCCTTGAGAGTGTCAATACTGGCTCGAGAAATTAGACTGTACAGAGTCTCCTCCTCTTCAAGATGTCGGCCATACATGGGCTGGTTGCCGCCCATTTCGATCTTGATAGCGACAGAGGGCTCCTTTCGCTTGCACACGGGGATCTGCTTGTGCTCTCGCTCGATTGATGTGCTGAAGATTGTTAGTGAGATTTCACAAGACGAAATGACGGAAAAC
Source organism: Fusarium continuum (assembly GCA_013184455.1). Classification (NCBI taxonomy): domain Eukaryota; kingdom Fungi; phylum Ascomycota; class Sordariomycetes; order Hypocreales; family Nectriaceae; genus Fusarium; species Fusarium continuum. Next base: position 25,298 of record JABCKB010000070.1, on the reverse strand, counting down.
TTACACTCTACCCAGCTTGACAATTTCCTTGGCGCCAGTTGTAGGGTTGTTCCTGACGGCGGCAACCGGACAGTTGATTCGGAGCTGGCCCTCAGTGACATCCACACCGATGACGATGGGATCGTTCTTGTTGAAGACCTTGACGGGCTTGAGAACACAGGGGAAGACAGCAAGCATCTTGGACTCTTCTTTCTTCTTCTCAAGCTGCTCGTCCATATGCTTGGTGAAGGCATCAAACAGATGGTAAATAATATCAGCTGTGAAGATCTTGATGCCCTGGTCCTCGGCATACTGCTGCGCTTCCTTGTCAACCTTGACATCGAAACACAGCATAATAGCGTAATCTGGCGCCTTCTCCAGCATGATACCACATTGCATGACATCACGCTTGTAGACAGGACCGATACCGACGTTGGCGACAGGAATCTTGCAGTCCTTGAGGAAGTCGAGCAGAGCCTCGAGGGAACCAAGAGTCGAGGCCTGGACACTGACACCACGACCAGACTTCTCGACACGGTTGAAGAGAACGGCGAGATCGGACTCGACCTCATCCTCGATGTCTTCCTCATCGTCATCGGGACCAACAACCATCAGGCGGGAACCAGCAATGGCACCCTCGAGACCAGGAGCGCTGATCTTGACACCCAGCGCAGCCTTGACCTCCTTGTTGTGGACGTAGGCAGACTTGAGACGCAGTTCTCGCAGAGGTGCTGGTGTAAGCAGTGCTCTGATATTTGTCTTAATAGCTCCTTCTGTACCGCATAGCACAATACGGTCACCTTCCCGCAGGATACCGTTGGACAGGACAACGTCGATTGTCATACCGAAACCTTCAATAGCCTTAACTTCCAGGACGGTGGCCTGGACCTCAGAGAGGTACATGAGAGAGCCAACCATACGCTCTTGGGTGAGCTGAACGATGAGCTTCAACATGTCGGGAACACCCTCGCCAGTGTGTGCCGAAGTGGGCACAAGCGATACGTACTTGGACATGGACTTGTTCTCGTAGAAAAGCTCGGAGTTGAAACCCTGCTCGGCAAAGGCGACCTTTGTCTTTTCGAGACGGGTCTCAAATTCGTTGCGGACCGCCTTGCTCTGGAGGGCCAAGCTGTCCTGGAAACCGTTGTTGGCAACCTGCTTCCAGCCGTACAGACGATCAATCTTGTTGAGGGCGACAATGAAAGGGGTCTTGCGCTCCCTCAGCATGCGCATAGACTCGAGGGTCTGAGGCTCGAGGCCGTGCATGATATCGACGACCAGAATGGCGATGTTACAGAGCGAAGAACCACGAGATCGGAGGTTAGAGAAAGACTCGTGACCAGGGGTATCAATGATGAGGAGACCAGGGACCTTGAAGTCGAACTTGCCGTCAGGGTTGACAACTGCCGTCTTCTGCTTGATGGCTTCGACGGGGAAGTATGTGGCACCAATCTGCTGTGTGATACCACCAGCTTCGCCCTCCTGAACGTTTGTCTGTCGGATCTTGTCCAGGAGCTTGGTCTTTCCGGTATCGACGTGACCCAGAATACAGCAAATGGGAGATCGCAGGTTGTCCTTGGACCGGGCAGCCAGCGCGGCCTGATGAGCCTTTTCACGGCGCTCAGCAGCCTCTCGCTTTCGCTTCTCCTCGGCCAGCTGCGCGGCTGTGACGGCCTCGTCGTCAGAAGACTCCTCCTCAGATTCATCTTCCGATCCTCCCTGAGCCTTTGATTCTTTTGTGCCGTTTGCCTTCTCAGCCTCGTCGTCAGAGTCGGCGTCCCAGCTGTCCTTAACATCGCCGTCAGAAGCAGCAGCGGCCTCCCAATCATCGTCCACCTCGCTCTCGACAGTCTTCTTCTCAGCAGCAGCCTTGGCATCGGCCTCAGCCTTTTCACGGGCAGCCTTCTCTTCGGCATCCTTCAGTGCCTTCTCAGCTTCTAGTCGAGCTCGCTCGGCAGCCTCAGCGAGGGCTTTCTCCTCATCAACCTAGTCAAAGTTAGCACATGCTAGTCTACTAATTCATGCAGCGTCAAGCTGTACCTTTTGTTGAGCACGGCCCTTCTTCCTCCTTGTGTCCGCAGGCTTGGCCTTCTTCTCACCAGGCTCTGAAGGGCCAACCTGGATACCAGCAGCCAGCATCTGCTGGAGCTTTCGCTCATTTCGAGCCTTTTCCTCCTTCTGAGCCTTGGTGAGGTATTTGCCCTCTTTCTTGAGCTGCTCGACACGCTCCTTCTCCTTCTGCTTCTTGAGTGCCTTGGCCTCTTCGCGACGCTTCTCTTCTTCGGCAGCTAGGCGATCCTCCTCCTCAGCTCGGGCCTTGGCCTCGGCCTCAGCTAGGGCGGCTTCTTCTCGTTGACGCTTAAGATCCTCCTGTTGCTTCTGAAGCTTAGCAAGATGGGCGGGGAGCTTCTTCTTCTTGCCTCCGGCAGCAGGTTCGGGGGCTGGAGCGTCCTCGACGGGGGCAGCCTCCTCCTTTGCCTCGGGAGTAGCAGCCTTTTCTGGCTCAGCCTTGGGTGCAGCACCGCCCTTCTTCTTGGCGGCAGCCTAGTATAGGATGGTTAGCAAGTTATGTATAACATAAAACTGTGCTACGAAGCATCCGTAGTGAAACATACCTGCTCCTTCTTTCGTTGCTTCTCACGTTCCTTCTTAAGCTTTTCCTTCTCAGCCTTGGTCAAGATACGACCACCCTCGGCATCGTCGGCGGCGGCAGCAGGCTCGGGCTTCTTGGCGGGCTGCTTATTCTGCTTGCCACCTTTGCCCTTCTTCTCGGGTAGAGCAAACTCGTCGTCGATGTTAGCCTCTACGGGGGCTTGGGCGGCGGGCTCTTCGGCGGCAGGCTCTTCGGCGGCGGGAGCGGGTTCGGGCTCGGGCTCGACAATGCCCTTCTTCTTGCGCTTCTCCTTGTTCTTGCGCAGAGTAGCCATCAGGCCACCAGCACCGCCCTCATCATCGTTGTCGTCGTTGGCGTCGCCATCAGCACCGTTGGCGTCGGCAGCAGGCGGGGCAATGCTCTCGCCCAGGTCTGCCTCCCAGTCATCCTGCTGGTTCTTCTTGTTTCCCTTCTTCTTGGGCGGCATCTCGGTGGCTGTCTTGTCGGCTGAAACTCGAGATGCAGTCGTCGAAGTTGGCGAGTGGGCCAAACGTATTTGTGGAAATTTTGAGGGGGAGGCGAAGTAGCCCAAAAAATACAAAAAGTTGCCAGACGGACAAGGCAACCTACCGTTTTGCTCTTGGTCTCTCTCACACACGCAGACGAACGAGCGCTTCTGGCTCTGTATGGTCAGGTCCAAGGGTGGGAGTAAGGTGGGTTGGGTTGGGTTATGGGCTTAGGCGGGGCAATGCGGCCGGCGGCCACTGTATAAAATCCAACAGGGCTTCTTGCGTGGCGAATCTAACCTTGTGAAAGTGGTTTTTGTGACATGCTCAATCTCCTCTATTTTAAGGAGTCTGCCACTTGTTCGTTGATTGATGGAAACTCTGATATATACAATGTCGTTTCTCCTCGAAAAGAAACAACGTTGACAATAATTCAAGCCTCTGATGCAGTGCGGGGCAATTATAAAACCCCGGGAATCATGATTATTTTGTGAATGTGCTATATTATGTAAGCTTCTCAACGTCACAAATTTCGTGACACTTACAAGCCGTGGAGGCCGCCTTGCGAGATCAAAAAGAGCTTCCAGTCACAAACGCAATAATCTGACTCTTTGCATCAAAAGATAACTGTGTTTTTGTTTATGCCTGCATAGGTTGTCTTGGTAAAGCTTCAACTTCAGTTCTCATATAAACCACCCTGCTGCTCCGAGCTCAGATTGCTAGAGCCAGAACGTACTCCAAAATCTCATAGCCTAGCTCGATATACTTTTCTTGTCCCTGGCTGCCGCTCTCCCGGAATCCCCTTGTATATACGCCCTCATCTATTCCGTCCAAGTACTCGCAGAACAAATCTATGCCATCCCCAATAGATACCAGACTTTTCAGCGCACCCAAATCGAGGCATCGTTTCAGCAGATCACCGTCAATATGCATCATGTCTGGGTACGGCTGAGGCTCCAGGTCGAGCTCCAGGTCGAGCTCCATATCGCTATTCCTTGACAATTGGTTGCTGCGCGTAAAGGGGCATACGTCGCTGTTATGATATGCCAAATTCTGTACTAGTCGGAGGAAACGCCACAAATCCATGCCGATCAGAGAGAAGTGTTGAAGGGAGCCATCGAGAGAAACTCCCAAAACTTCAGCCTGATCCGCCGTGCTGAAGAACGTATTGTACTTTCGCTGGCGGTCAACGGCCAACCAGAAGGGTCGTGTATGCCCCTTGCGGAATCTCCTGATTGACGTAGGCAAGACTCCCTCAAAGACAACCTCAAACTCCTTGTTGCGCTGACCCCAAGGAATCCAAACTCCGGCAAACCCGGCTTGTGAGGTAGAAATAACACTCACTGGCCACTTACCTGCTTGCTCTTCAGAATCTCCCATCTCTATCACATGCCCCGTATATCGCGTTATCCGGTCACTGTGTATGATGGACGCCTCAGTCTGCTCTGATTCCACGTAAAGGTCGATGATCTGGAGAGAGTGCTGTGCAGTCAAAGCACAGACCTTATTGCCTTCCACACGCAACGATGTAGCTGGAGAATCCAACCTAAATTGCTTCATCGGTTTGAGCTTCTTTTCTGTGAGGTCCAGAACTTCCCAGTGAAGGACCTTTCCAACACAGAATAGAAGGCCAATGGCATCTCCAACAACCGCGTAAATTGGGTCAGTGAAGCCTTTCTTCTTGTATCGGGTCCAGTACTGCAGCTGCCTTGTCGGCCCATTCTCAGTTTCAATCTGCTCGGCTGTCACAGACACGATCATCAAGCGACCCTGCAGGGTGGTCACTATGATGAAAGGGAACGTCTTTCCATCCTTGACATAAAACCACTCATATAGACCGAAAATTCTGTCCCCTGGGTGACCTAGACCGGAGATGTAATCCGATGGTTCTTTGTCCTTGTTGGCAGCAGCTGAGATATTAGCTCCTGAGTCGGGATCAATAAATGAAAGCGTCGGGCGATTATCTTCCAGGTGTGCCACCACCAGAACCTTCCAGGTTTGAGAATATATGAGACGCATTGGCGTTCCATTGAGGGGAATGCTACGAGGGACAGGACCAACATGCGGCCAGATATCCACAAGCAAAATTCGCGTTCCAGCTAGCAACATCAAAGACATATGTCGATGGTAGCCAGAAAGGCTGTTTTCAAGGCAGAAGGCTGAATGAATCGGTGGCGAGGGCATAGACGGATCGTTGGAGTCGGTGGCCCAGATCCGGTTCTTGTTTTGAAATTTGTTGTTCCTTGCTGAAAAGTCTTTCACGATTGATAGGCTATTATCGCAACAAGCAAAAAAAGCATTACTTCCATCAAACGGCCCGGATGCCGCGAACACGCTTGTGGGCGACATGCCAAGTTGCTCAACTGCGAACGAGTTCTTGTCGAAGGCTTCTCCTAAAAGCTGGATGGTCACGAGGTGGCCGCTTCTGGTGCCAAACACTAAAATCGTCCTATCAGGGGTCTCAGTGATTGCATGCACGCTTGTATACGCTTCCATCTGAAGGTGAGCTTCCTGTCCTGCAGTAACTGGAAACTAGTCAATGTCCATGCTTTGTTTAGATAGTTGCCGTATCGAACTTACCTAGATGTGGCTGAGCGACATTACTGCCGACTTCGAGGCCATCCAGAGAATATATGGTCAGGTATGGCATTCCATCTTGAACGGAGCCTGCAACAATGTAGGTATAGGAAGATTTGACGAAGAGACCCAAACATGTTACCTCCCCCTTGGCATCAATTGAAGTCTCTTGCGTGAGATTCATCTGGTCTATCCGCAAGACATCTAGCCGCGAAGTATGTCCGTCATGCGAAGAAATCACTACTATATCGTCCATACAGCACGCATGTTCTGCGGCCAATGAAGCCTTTCCACAGACTTCATCGTGACTGTGCCGTGAGCTGAAGTCCTGGTTAGTGGTGTTCTTGACTAATGTTATGCAAGAGTTCGTGAACAGCAGCGACTTACCTCTGCAGATGTGCAACAAGGCTCGTGGAAGTCTCGGTGACTTGTACGATTGTTCCTTGCTTGTTTTTAATTGCTGAGATTGTTCGCGAGGAGGTATCAAATGGGCAGGTATCTGAAGACAAAGCGTTGGCATTGCTGAGATCAGCAGGGAAATGAAGCACATCAGAAGAATGTGGCAACGACAAGACGGCATAAAAGCCCCTCTCGCCTTGAATATCGACTGGAAACATCCACGACTGACGAACGGGTTGGTCATAATCGAACTCGAGCCCGATTCTTGCCTGAATGCCCCATCTCAGCTCTGTCAAACTTGACCGGGGCCCACGGCCAGATGTGCAGAAGATACGATCCGGCTTTTGTCTCAGATTTAAGGAGGTCTGGCGCCTAGTCGAGAGATCTTTACGTGTATTGCCGCTCGCCCAGGAAGGATTAGTATCTGTAGTGGCCAGATCTACCACGGGTGACCAGTTAGGTATAGCACTAACTTGTTGGGGATCGCTGCGGGCTGCAAGCTGCGCAACATGGATATCAGCAAGAGCCTAGACACGACAAGAGACTGCAAGTCACCTTCCAAATACCCCCAGGACCTGAGTCGCCGCCAATTATGAACACATCAGAAAAGATATCGTAAGCCGTGGTAAAAGCGGTCGTGATATTAGTGCTAATAGTCCCGAGGTTGATCACCGAAGGGACCAGGTCCGCCGAATCGATCTCGATGTGAGCAATAACACCATCTTCGCGAGCCAGGTAGACTATGTCCGTTTTCTCCAAGTATCTGTTAAGTCGGAATGGTCTCGCCCAGGCGGTCCAAAGTGGTTCAGCAGCTCCGTGATGCAACCTAGTCTGCCCAGGAGAGTGGGTTTCTAAAGTGTCAAACAGCGCGTGTCCGGTGAACGGATTCTTGACAATGCCAATAGAATGCTCCGAAACCGCGAAAAAAGCGGTGTTGACCTTTAGAGGAATGATCATGAGGGGCATCTGGTGTTCCTTTGGTAATGGGGTCCCCTTCTCTGATCTGAATACAGTGGTAAGTTCGTCACCAAGCTCCCAGTCATATACTAGCATTCGGGAGACGTGAGCTTGCTTACTCGCCTCGCGTCGAATGACAATTAAGAGTAGTATGATATGGTAATCGTCCTCCGGCCGCGGGTGAAGAAACTCTATCTTATGTATGATGCCCTGCGTTATCCGAACTCGAGTAGACTTGACAGGCTGGAAAGATCCGTGGCGTTGAAATTGGGAGTCCATATTGGTTAGTGATTCTAGTTCGTAAATGATGAATGCGCCCTCGGCAGATCCAGCAGCCATATACCGCGACGATGGATCGATAGAAAGATGGTAACCTAGGAACTGAAGGTTCCTAGGACTCTCATATCTAGTAGTGACGAATTCGAGTGTCCCGTCTGTGTGTTCTTGAATAAAGAGGAAAACAGCATCACCGGTCTCGAGCATCAGTACCAGGAGTTGGGGTGGCAGTGTGTGATGTACATCGGCTTGGTATGCCTTTGCAGTATCTTGCATGGGAACGTCAGCGTCTTCTGCTTTGATTATGCCAGATGCTGTGCCATCGGGGCCACCCCCAGCCGGCGCTCCAAGGACAATCGCATTCCGGATCCGTGTGCCAAAGTCGGCTTTTCGTATGATCTCATGAGCCTGTCCATCGTCACGGAGTTCGCTTATTTGAACAAAGCGATCCTAACCTGATTAGCGACGATTCAGGGAACAAACACAGGGGTTAGTGAGTGGTATTGAAGCAGAGTTTTGGGAGTTTCGACAGAAACTGCCACTCTGAGCGTAGCGAATATCTGGCCCTCCAGAAGAAGGCAGTTTGTGGAGATGCAGGCTTGGATACCATTGCCAGGAAGGGGTCAAGAGACTTACACCAACAAAGGCAATATCGTTGTGAGAGCGTGACCGCAACCAAACTGGGAGAACCCAGTGGACTACAGGGCTTTCTATAATGGTCCTGGAGAGGATACCGCATGCGGGGGCTTCGGGATTGGGGTCTGAGGCAGTTTTTGGTGCAGCAGAAGAGGCCTTCAAGGCATCATGGAAGCTGACTGTCTGTGTCACCCACTCGCCATCTCTGAGAACACTGCTCTGGAAAGCCATTCTGGCCGCTTCATGGCACCAAAGAACGAGGGAGATAGAGGATAGGTGGGGTGCCGCAGGCGAGAGAAAGAAGGTCGAATTGGTCGTAGAGGATTCGTAGTTGGGGTGAAGCTGTCAAGGCGAACGAGCAATGGACTCTCACGAGTGGCATAGGTGACGTTTTCGTGGCAGCCAATATATATGTCGAAGGGTGAAAGAGTCAAGAAAGAGTCATTCGAGCGAGGGTAAGAAGCCTTAGGTGCCTCGCTCGTACATATATGTAATATGCTGTGGTGTACAGCAATGGTGCTGCTGCTCGTGTGGTCCAGTGGAGGAATACCAGCGCCAGTCCAACGCCAATTTTGACGCCGGTCGAATCACGATTCACAAGAATCTATCGACTCGGCAAATACGAATCAGTCGAACACTCCAAGTAAGAGGGGCGGAGGGGCTTTGGGCGCTTCTAGGCAAAGCCTCAAAGATAGCTTTGATCGCAGCTGTAGATAGCGCAGGGTAGCGTAACCTAACCAGCGGTGGAACAGCTTCACATTCGGTATCTGAGACCCAGAAGTTGAGAGAAATAAGGTTGAGAAACGATAAAACGTATGAGAGGATCTGCGACGTGTCGGTCCGGTTTTGAGTGAGCTGAGCTGACCTGTCTGTGTCTGTGCTCTATGCTGTGTTTTGACGCAGGGCCATCAAGAATGCGCACATTCTCAAGAAAAGCCGTAAAGAAAACAGACAGCCATGACCAACAGTGACCAAGTGACGGGGGGATATGATTCACGAAGCAACAAAGTTGTCGTCGGTGTTCGTATTTATGTGTTTGGAGATGCCACGGAGATCAAGGCTAAGCCTAATGGCCAAAGGCGTGAGGTGAGGTGCACTGTAGGTGTAGGTGTGTAATGATGGATGGATACAGTGCCTACTGTAGGATTGATTTTGACAAGAGCCCGTTCTTTTAGCAGATGGCGTCCATGACCAAAGCACAAATCGGTCTCGGGGGGTTACTTTGAAGCAGGGCAAGCCACCATCGTTTGTAGCAATGAGCCCGATCTGAGTTGTTTGAAGAGACTTGAGACGCGTGAGGCTCCACGGGAAAGGACCCAAGCTTAAGAAAGGATATTGAAGCCTGAGGTCCGCTAGGCCCCCCCGTACCACCTCAATTCAGCGCGGATAGATTTTTAGCGCCAGGACCTCCGTACTTGGCACACCCGGTCTGGGTGCTGTACGAAGTACCAACATGGACATCAAGAACTGTGCCACAAAGTTGCCGACGACAAATAAACTCTGTGAATACATGCCATGGAATAGATCCTTGTCCATCTGCAAGCTGCCTTTCAGCATGAGAACTCCATAACCCGGTTTCACCCTAGGTACCTCGCCTATACTGATCAGCCCAGCAACAACAATCGACAGCAGCATGGGATTCTGCACTCATCAACTCGGATTTCCCCCGAAGCGCCAACGAGCCGAGGGTGTATGATTGTCTTAGTGGTATACCATAAGTAACCTCCGTGAACCTAAGAGCTGAAGGAGTCTGGATGCACTTGTCTTCGCATGGAAGGTCGGTAAGCAGGTGAGGCATGGGAATGGAGTGTAGCTACCCTCTGGCGCTGGGTGTCCGGGATTGGAAATGGTGATCTAAACCCCACTGAGGCTTGATTAACCCTCGCCCCCAAACAATGAACCTCGACCAAGCCCTAGTTACAGTATCTTGCAAGAGCTGCGCAAGCAGAAAACAAGAAACAACAGTCATAACCTGCAAATTCAACCCTGGGTCCCTGCCTCCATGTATGCACCGTACCACTTCGTCAAGTGCCACAATCCATATAAACCCTAGTCTTGGTTACCTACCTCAATATTGACGATCCGATACCCGAGTTCCCAGAGAAGAGCCCTCGATCTTGACAAGATGATGCAGGATCTACGAACGATCTGTTGTTCACCGATAATAAGGTGATGCCTTCGGCTCGGTCGACCAATGTTCTTTGATATACCTATTACCCATGATTAAATGTATACCATGTCACAGAAGCTCTGACGCATACAACAGCATTATTACATGGTCCTGCAAGTAGCCAGCCACCACTCAGCATGTTTCTGCACAACACAGCACTACAAATTGCTTGCTGTAGAGAAGCACCCCAGAACCAGGGCGTCGGTATTTTGGAACGGCTCTTTGTTAATGTCAAACGGGTCGCAACTACTCCTTATGCCCTTGGCTGTCAATCTAAACCACCAGCTTGTTGGTTGTGTTATATTTAAACCATCCCCGGCTGGCTAGCTGACATTACGAGATACTAACAGCTGCACTTTTCGGCTTACGAGATTCGCAGATAGCTAGGGGATGCACAATCTTTGTTCTGGACTGCGTGGTTCTAGTACACATCGACTAGTAGGCAAGCTATTAAGCCAAGCTCCTTGACGATAGACCGCAAACAACCCAGACTAACATGATGGACTTCAGTCAACCAACTGCATATTCACATTCTCCGCCTGTCAGATCTTGACGATGCCGAATCTAAATATTTTCAGAGAACATTGTGAACCTCCTGGTGGTCAGGGGCTGAGTCTGGACCAGCTAAATGTCTTACCTTTTCTCTTTTCTTTGCTTTCTTTTCTCACTCTCATTACACAATATGCCGTTCAGTGAACTTGTGTCACACCGACTAGGATAGTCGCCTTGGTGTCGAGCGAGTCCGAACTCAGTAACTATGACGTTTAATAGCTCAGTGTTGCAGCTGTGCTTTTTGTTCTTCTGCTTGTCTTTGGGGGTCAGGAATTACGCCCGAAGAGTCTCGGCGATTGTTGATTCTGGTACCCCTTATCTGGGTCTGGAGTAAGACCTCACAGCCTTGGGTGCTTGGGCAATCCAAACCCATGGTTGTCTAAGCATGGTAGGTTTGCTTTTCCTTTTACACTTCGAATTTCACTTGCATCCGCCCCTAGTCCCCCCACGTGAGCACAAGCTATTCGTAAAATAGCCACACAAAAACACGTAGAAATCTTGTTTGACTTGTCAGTTTTTGTATGCGAAAACCGGGTTTTCAGTCGTGCATCTTCACCGTCCTTGATACAACAATGATGACGTGGAAGTCCGCAACAAGACGAGAGGAACGGTTATCCGAACTTTGAGCAAATATTGTTTTCGGGTCCCAGGTCTCCTTATCTAATAAGCTCAGAAGTCTCTTCCGCAGGAGTTACCTGATTACAGATCTACTAGGAAGCCAGGCCAGTGGGGCCGATCGGAGCAAGGATCTGTATGTCCATCTTGTACGGAGTACTGCTGAATCAATACTTTCAGATATCAACCCCACGTCCAGCATCAAGGCAAAAGACTCGAGATGGAGGCGAGATGACTCAAGTCTAGGTTGGACATTTCCATTGGGGTCAGCCTATTTGGCGTGACTCAGAGACTATCCCGCTTGTCTCCCGAATAAGTTGTTTGCCCTTGCAAAATATGGCTCACTTGTTTGTGTAATGCGAGCTGTCAGCTTTGCCAAGCCATACTCGGAGACTTTTTGATCGCTCCCGTCTTAGGGCTAATATTTGACAGGCAGGTAAGTTGATATGTTACTGTAACATGAATATTGTCTACCTAGAATGTGGTATCTTAATTGAGTGCTGCCCGGAGTAGGTGTACTGTACGGCAAATGACACAGCAAACAGAGCAGGTAGTCGCTGGAGAAATCAGGAAATGGGACCGTCAATACTTGGGCATCACTGACAACAACACGGCCCTGATGTAAAGTTCATAATACCTTGCCCGGTGTGTAATTACTTGTGATTCGCTGTCTTAGACTCTTGCATATCCCAGCCTATTGCATTAGCTTATTTACTATATACTGTACCTTTGCCGTGTCATGTCTTGTTCTAATCAAGACGGAAAATTGATATCTGATTATAAATGGTCACAGGACTTGATGGCAATGTATGCTAAGAGCCCTAGAGCTGTTTTTCTGCATCTCGAGGCCTCCGCGACAGATGATGGTTGACACATGCCCCGAAAAGGTCTGGGTAACGAAGGGAAACGATCATAATAATAATGGTCTATTCACTAACTATGAATAACGAGGATGTCAACGTTTAAATAAAAATAACTACCTTAAGCAAACGTAGGAAAATAAGTAGATTAGGTACACCAATTAAAAGTGGGCGTAAGGGACTCCCGTCCCGTCTCCGTCCTAAATGGGTACGTACCCCTCCCCTTTTGGTAACGTCAAAAATCTAAATCAACCTCACCTCAGCCAAACTGGGATCGACTCTAACGTACTAAGGTAAGGTTAGTAGCTAGAGTATCCGTACAGCAAAGCAATCCTCCTACACTATAATCCAAAGTGGCACGAGTCACCGCAAACCCCCTGCGACACAAACTTCTTCAAAAACATCAAAAGATCCATCAGATTGTCCAATAAAATTGTCGACAATTAGCAAATGAACAAGGACCAGGTGTTCTGTTTCTAAGCTTTCTCCTGGGCCTTGGCCATGGCAAGACTCTCCATCTGAGATCTCTTCCCATCCACACTCTGCTTTACACCCCCCATCCTGACCCCATCCTGACTTGATACTGTCATTTGCTGCCATCTATGGATCCGGCCATGGATAGGCGCCGGGGAAGCGACCGCCAGACGCCGTCTTCCGTCCGTCGCACCAGCAGCAACACCAACGTCAACACCAATGCAGATGTTTCCCAGGAACCAGATGTACTATCCCATCCCAAAGCTGCGAGGATCCTTGAAGCATGCAAATGGAGAGACATTGGTCGCCTCCGAGCCCTAGCTGAAGCACATGGTGGATTCCTATCAGATACCCTGCGAAGGCAAGCATGTATGTTTATTCTGTTTATTCCCGTCTTTGTGCCAGTCTCGTTGACTAACATTATCTTACAGGGCCTATCTTGCTGGGTCTCGATGCCCCCTCTGACGACAAAGAGGATCTCGCTTCGGCTCAAGATGCCGCTGTCGACTGGAAGCAATTGCCCCGCCACCGCGACGAGGATCAGGTTCAGCTTGACGTCAACCGCTCATTCATCTACTACCCAAACAGTACTGCCCAACATACCCTGCTCCTTCCAAGACAATCGCGAGAGCTAATGTAGTGGCAGATCAGTCGGATGCAGAGCTGACTCTCCGCAAGTCAGAGCTCTCATCCCTCATCACCGAAGTTCTCCGGCGTCACCCTTATCTGTGCTATTTCCAGGGCTACCACGACATCTCCCAGGTCTTGCTGCTGGTGCTGGCGCCGGCATGGAGAGCCCGTGTGCTTGCGCGCCTCTCAGTCCTGAGGATACGTGATTTCATGCTACCCAGTTTTGGGCCGACGACCGCTCAGCTCCGCCTTCTACCCGACATCCTCCACGCTGCCGATCCAAAGCTGCGCCGACACCTCGCAGGTGTTGAGCCCTTTTATGCATTAGCAGGCACGTTGACCATGTATGCTCACAACATCGAAGCCTACCAAGACATTGCCAGGTTGTTCGATGTCTTCCTTGCTCGTGAGCCCGTCTTTCCCGTCTATGTGTTTGCTCAGATTATCCTTGACCGCCGGAATGAGATCTTTGAGATTGACGAGCCCGACATGCTGCACGTCATTCTAGGCAAGGTCCCTACCAAAATGGATCTAGACGAGCTCATAGTTAAATCAGCTGCTCTCTTTGAGCTCCATCCCCCGGAGACGCTGAGCTACTGGCGGCGGATATCTAATTTTAGTGTTCTAAAAACTGCCCGAGATATCGAGACCTGTGCGAAGCAGACCATAAAAGATGGCTCAGAGCTCTTTGAGAAGCAGGTCAATGAACTCCACTGGCAGGAGGTGCGAGATCACATCAAGCTGGCTCTCTGGCGTTACCGTCGGCCAGCAAGGACAGTTGGAATGGCCCTTGTTGTGGGAGCTCTGGCTTTCTACCTTCGCCGCAACCCAAATCTTGTTCACCATGTCGCTTCCTTTTTCTCTCGATAGACACATATTTCTCCGACCACACGTTATCATCTTAGCAGATCACTCACGAGAAGCATATGTAATAAAAGAACATGGCAGCTGGAATAATTGCTTTCAGTATTGAAACAGCATAGATGGTCTTTTTTGTTCAAGGGCAAGCTCTCTTTAGCTACGACCCATATATACCTCCACCGAGACGCCGTGCAAAAACATGTACATATTGTCACACTCAAATCAAGACCTTGAGCATGCAGCACTCCCCCGTGATTAAAGCCTCCTGTCCCTCGCAACTTTATATCCAGATGACCAACTATCATCAGGATGCCTCTTGGTATTGCGTCTTCAACTCTTCAAAGTGCTCCTGCTGCTCGTCGGCAAGCTTGCCGCTCGCATCGCTGATGATAGTAAGGATAAGTGAGTAGTTATTGTACAAGAAGCGTCCACTCTTGCGCTTGTCGCCGAATAACTCGGCATGCCGAGTAAGGAAGGTCTCTACGTCGGAGCGCAAGCGGCGTAGGCTAGACACAACAGGCTCATCATCGCCGGCATCGGTGCTGAGGGCCAAGAAGCCGTGCAGCAGCTGGCCGAAGCGCTGTGTGACGACGTGAGGTGCCGCGGATAGTTTGGAAGCTTCGGCTCGGCTCGGCTTGGAGGGTACGGTGTTGGTCAGGTGGCGGACAGAGTCACAGTGACGATCCATGATGACTTGAAGACGGGGCCAGAGGAGCATGGTCGTAGCATTGATGTAGCCGTCCACGGCAGGGACTTTACGACGCTGGAGCTCAAAGGCAAAATGCTGGTTCAGACGGATGCAGAGAAGTAGGCCTAAAGCATCGTATGTCTCCCCAACGAGGGCTTTGGAGAGGGTTCTGCCGAGTTCAAAGGTGGAATCGAAAACGTAATTGAAGTTCTTTGAGATCTGACTTAACGACAGAGCAGGCGAGAAGAAGGTGGCCATAAAAGTGTACTCGGCCGTAGCATTGTCGATGAGTGCTATATTGAAGTTACGGAAAGGGACTTCAAGATAATGGGTTGTTTGATCCTCTTCGGCAAGATATGAGGAGAGGGCGGCCTGGTTGTTGGTCTTTAGAAGATCGATGCGCCGTCCAATGTTAAAAGCATCATGAGGAGGACCTGGGGCTCGATTGCTTGAAAGAACAGTGGCCTTGCGAGTCGCGTCTTCATGGCCCAGTGTATCGTTCTTGTCAAGGATGTGAAGTTTGATCTTGCCGAGGGCCTTTTCGTATCGAGTAAACTGGTTCAGGTAGTACCACCGCATAGTATTCATGTAAGCCAGGGCGATCTCATTGGCGAGAGTTGGGTGGTGTTTATGTAGGAAGGTGAAAAGGTCCTTAAATCGAAGGAAATTTTGCTGTTGGATGATTTGCGCATTGATGTGCGGTGATCGTAATGCTTTGATCTGAGCCACGATGAAGTCGCGAATGCGCTCAATTGCCTAGTAGAGTTAGATAAGACGCTTCTGAGAGTAGAACTGCACTAATACCTTGAAAGTGAGCTTCTCGAGAATTGGTTCGAGGTCCTTGGCCGCATTACTAGGTTGGGTTTCTGACTTCTTCTTGAACAAGGTCGACCTGCGATCCAGTTCGGCGAGCATCTTGGCCCATGTTTCGTCGATATGCCCCTCGGAGATTTTAGAGATGACTTCAGGGGGCAAGCTCAGTTCCTCTACCAAGGGTCCTAATGCCTTCTCGACCTGCTTCCGGTTTTCCAATCGCCTGTTTAGAGCTGTCGATCGGGTCTGTAAGGATTCGATGTCTGCAGATACTGTGGCGAGGTCGTTGCGAAAGTTGGCAAGGTTGATCTCAACTGAATTGAGGACGTCGTCACATGCTTCTATCGATCGATGAAGGTCTTCGAGTTTGATCCTATCATTCTCGCCTTGTATATGTCAGTTGTGACTTCTATACGCCTCAATCCTATGATACCTACTGTCTGCTGCGGTTTTTGGCTTGCGGTCGTTGGATATAGTTGTGTCAGGGGGTTGCGACGTAGCTAGCTCCCCTAACGACAGCCCCCCAAAATCAGCCTCGAAGTTGATGTCATCCTGATTTATGACGGTTTTCTTCTCGTTCTGATCGCGATCGTTGGAAAATCCTGCCAATAATGTCTCCAGCACCTCGAGAGAGTCGGGTCCTGTTTCGATTGTTGAGGCCTGCCTCAAACCGGAACCGTTCGGCCGCCGCGATGAAGATAGGAGCGATGATGAAGATTCGTTGGAAACTAGGGATAGCGAGGAACCGCGAGGGGAGATTCCAGGACGCTGAGATGTGACATAGGGACTCAGAGTACTCGATGTTCTCTTGGGATATGGTCTGCTGCCGGGCTGAGGAGTGGAGGGTCCGGGACTGCTAGCCGGCCCTCCCGCCAGTCGGTCGAGCCACATGCCGATGTAGGGACGGCGGCGAGGATATTCGAAAGAGGATGATCAATTACTAGATTCTGAGCCCGTAGTCAGTATCATGGTATTATTCGCCGGTTTCGAAAGTGTTGGTGACAAGTCAACTTCGAGCTGATGAGGGAAGCTGAGTTGGGTGCAAAAGGGTCAGCATGGCCAGCTTGCAACGCGAGGCTATCGACAACCGTGAATTTGGAGGTGCCAAGTAAAGTCTGATTGGGCACGCTAATCTGGAGACCTGGTCATTTCAGCCTTGTGTGGCTGCAGACAGCTCTATTCCGAATTAGGAAAGAAACAGGATCTCGGCTCACCGATACCCGCCAGGTAAAACACAAGCCCACCAACAACACAAAGAATTGCAATCAAATATGCATGAAAGGATGGAGACGCCACGGAGAAGCAGATAATGGATAAATCTGCAGCTTGCGGGCGGGGCCTTATGGCACGCAGAGTAGCAATTAGCAGGCATATCGTTGTCGTAGCAATAGGAGGGAGATACAGCTGCTTCGTTGCACGATATGCAAGAGCTTGCGTTTTACCAAAACCACAGACAGGTTTTGGGCGCCAATGACTGACTACCTCGGGTTTGAGGGGGGGAAACAGGATGACCCAGGGTGGATTGCTCCCCGGGTAAGCAGCTGCATTTGTATGTATTGAGCCTTCAGGTAAGGTTAGCAACAACGCCCCTGCAAGCCTTGACGCCTTGATGACCTTCATACCAAGCTGTTTGAATAGGTAGACACCTACTACGCAGGGCACTCTCGTGACCTCCAATCTCTTTGCCTTGGTTGAGGATTGCGTAGAGGTTCTTCATGCTCTTGGAAGCTATGAATTCGGCTTCGTGTTGAATTCACATTTTAACAAAATAACTTCAACTCGCCGTTTTACTGGTCAGGTCAGTGTTTATTTTTACTGTAGGTCAAATCAACCCCCGCCGCCGCAAGCTCAGGTCTGCCCAACTGATCGCCGAGGCGACAACCTACCTACTAACCTAGGTGACCTGAAGCTGCCAGGCAGTTAGCGCTCTTTGGTGGTTTCCGCTCCACCCCGCTCAATTTTTGCAGCGGGCAGATGCCCTGTAAGCTCAGCAGAACGACCCCTCCACTGGGAGAAGAGGGGTCGAGGGGCAGAGGTGGGCGACGATGTGAGCTCCATCGAGGCTCCAGACCCCTCTCCCGCACACAAAGGACCTCGCTCCCCATCGATATCGACCTTGACTTCAGCGAGAGCTAAGCCGCTGGGCTGTTAATTTCTTCCATCGGTAGTGTCCGTCCATCCACAGCCTGAGAAGGAGTGTCCACTGCCGCACACAGTAGCATCCAATCACACACCTGAGGAAAAAATTCCGTCGAGGGCCTCGCACCTTTTCTTGCCCCCTCCAACTCTTCTTCCGAGTTTGGCCCTTTCCTCCTTCTTCTCTTCTCCATCCCACTCTTAGGCACCGCTCCCAGCTTTTTTTTTCCTCTGGTGCATCCAATCTCTTCCTCTTCAACCTCACTCCTTTTCTCAAGACCTCGATTTCTTGTCAATACCATCACAATGGCGGATGAGGTGAGTTTTCCTGCTATTGCTACTACCTCTCTTCCCGAGACCCAAGCGCACGCGCCCACGCCTACACCCGCGCCCACGAAATCTGCCCTTGCGCCCATTTTTCGCCTGGAGATTCCCACCCCGCATTGTGACTTGTGCCCCACGATACAATGCTGTCCTTTGATTTTGTCCTCGATTTGAGTGAGCTTGATCAGCCAGCAACGAGCCATCACCAGCGCATCATCTTCATCTACAATCAGGAATTTTGCTAATTGCTGTTATTTTCTCCGCGTAGCATGATGTTACCTTCGACACGGCCGATGCCGGTGCCTCTCACACCTACCCTATGCAGTGCTCTGCTCTGCGTAAGAACGGTTTCGTCGTGATCAAGAACCGCCCTTGCAAGATTGTCGACATGTCGACCTCCAAGACTGGAAAGCACGGTCACGCCAAGGTCCATCTTGTGGCTCTCGACATCTTCACTGGCAAGAAGTACGAGGATCTTTCTCCTTCCACCCACAACATGGACGTTCCCAACGTCACCCGCCGCGAGTTCCAGCTGGTGTGTGAACCCTTTGCCCCGCTCCACAAGGGAACAACCCCTCCCTCAAGAGCTTACCCCCCGGCCATTTCCGCCACCTTGTCGACTAACATGTATACCAGCTCGACATCTCCGACGATGGTTACCTCTCCCTCATGAACGATGACGGTGACACCAAGGACGATGTTAAGATGCCCGATGGTGAGATTGGTGAGAAGATCAACAAGCTCTTCAAGATCGACGAGAAGGACACCAGTGAGTAACCTTGGGTGTTTACTGTTGAGACGAGTATCTTAACCATTGTTGCTAGACGTTGTGATTCTCACCTCCATGGGTGAGGAGGCCGCTGTTGAGGCCAAGGAGGCTCCCGGCCAGAACTAAAGCGCCTAAGCCTTGACTCGCACCCTGCCTGGAGTGGCTCTTGGCCCCTCGGGATCTGCATCGAAAGTTGATCTGGACTGGGGGATCTTTTTGTTTTGATGAATATTTGGCGCGTCAATATCCATGGGCCACGGGTTGGGCGTTGCGCAGAAGGACTCTATCTGGACAGGATTGTCTGCTGGTTATGATATACGGCAATCCTTATCACTCGAGCTTCGGGCTCAAAAATGTTTTCCTTTGTTCCTAGCTCACACGCTGCACATGCCATGTCACGATACGTAGCGGCAGCTTTATGAAGAAGAAAAAAAATGGGAGAGCTTTGGAGTTGATGATATCTATTTATCAGGCGATGTGAGCTTGCTAGGATACTGTTCGATCTCATCGTGACCTCTGTATTATGTGTTCTTCATTGACATGCATAATCGTTAAAGTCGAAGGTTTCGTTCAAGCTGTTTGATGCTGGGTCTTGGGATAAACAAATATGCCAACGGCTTGCTTGCTGGACGTAAACGAAAGTGGGAAGCATATCTAATCATGAGAATGCATAAAATCCGATTCAAGGTGAACATAACATTGTTGATCGATAAAGTATCTCTGTGCTTTTTGTACAAGTTGCGGTTGCGCAAACAATGGCAGCCAGTAACCCCAGGATTTCCATGTTTAGCTTTGACCACTTTTTTTCAGCGCCAAACATCAACAGCGAGATCACACAGCCACGTGCTGTTGGGCCCGACGTATTGAAGCATAAAGACTTAGCTTACAATGCTATAATCTTGAAAAGTCATGGATGAGCGGCGTGAGCTTCGAAAATTTCCCCGGGGGGAGAGATGTCCGGAATGCGGTGCCCGAAGATGGTACTTGGAGAATGGTCTGCGCTTTTGCTCCAATGGACATCAAGTTGAGGTATGCTGCGCAATATGCTCTTTGTCACCAAGAGTTGTTTAGCTGCTAACAAAATCAGGGCTTTATCCAATTCGACATTGGTGATGATGTAGATGCAGGGAAGCTTGGAAACGTAGTCAGGAAAGAAAAAGAGGCCAAGGAAAAAGAGCTGCGACATCTCACCGGCCAAGCAGGCAAGAATCTTTTTCTCGAATGCCTGCAACTTGTGTTGAGGGAGCAACTGCTTTGGCTCATACGAAGCAAAGGTCACCGGGAGGAGCTCGAGACTGTGGTGCGTGATCTGTGGGATCTTCGCACTCGCGGCTCCGGTGCCCTTGTGGCTGTTGAAGAAGCGCAACCAGACAAAGATCTGGCGATGTTCAGCTCGCAACCGACGGCGAATGAAAAGGACGACGCGCCAAAGAAACAGGGTACAAGAGCTCAGAGCTGGAATCCGGAGGAGAACTCAGATTGGCCGATGCCCAGGATGATTGACACCCTGGCGCTTTGTTATCTCGGATGCTTGTTACTCAGGATACCCACGACTATTGGGGAGCTTTGCCTTTGGGTTAATTCTGGACGGATGCCGTACAAACAATCAGTAGGTCGTCTCCCCCAGCACTTATTAAAATACCTAACAGAGGCCAGTATTATGGTTTGCCGCAGGAGATGCAGGATCGATTGCCATCTGCTTATACACGAGCCCTCAAGTTACCCCTCCGTTCAACTCTCCAGGGTATTGACCTTCACAACACTGTGCTGGACCTTGGACTTTCATATCATCTAAATTATGGGATGATATTTCCTGTTATCAACGATACTCCAACACTGGTTCACTTTGTCAGGCAACTCTCTCTGCCAGGTTAGTTTCCTGAATAAACCAACTTCTCTTGTACTAACAGTTTTAGTTGAAACCCTTGTTACAGCTAGAAGCATACTATCAGTAATGAACTTCTCCTTTGAGTTACCTATTGAACAACCGCGACGCTTTCACATCGATTGTCCTGAGATACTGCTCATTTCTGCTGTTGTTATAGCAGCAAAGTTGTGCTTTCCGTTTAGAAGGCACCTCCCCCAACTTCAAGTCACCGGTACAGAGCAAAATGTTAGATTCAACTGGACCAAGTGGCAGAAGGGCATGCAACAACTGATAGATGCTTCTCAAGCATCTGGACAGAAACCCAACTTTGACAAGGTTACCGTAGACCAAGTTGCTTCCATGACGACAGAGGAACTTGACAAATATTTTGCTCACATTGCGAGCACGGTTGACAGGAAGAGTGAGTTGTCCTAGTACAGCAACAGTCATGCACTAACAGCTGGCAGATGACTCGGCGATTACCAGGTTTTTCCCGTCAGAGAATGCATCTCTTACAAACACTCCTCCAGAAGATGTCACTGAAAAAGACAATGACCATAAGATGCGGCAGATCCTTGGTCAAGCTATTACAGTCAATGGGGAAGAGGGATCAGAAGCAGAAATCGAGGCTTTGACAGAACCAAGCTACGAAGCTTTCCGATCGGTAGAGGACCTCACAGAAACGGCGCAGGCGCTGTACAGAGCTGCTGGTAAGTCATCATACCCATTCCCAAAAACTTCAAAGCTTATTATTTGTCAAGGTCACATTTCAGGCTTGTTGCTGGATGAGACGGTACAAGCAGTTTATATGTTGGAGCAGAAAATAATTGCCTGGCAACTAGATAGACGTAGAGAAGAGGGAGATATGAATTGAGTACGAATCAGCAAACTAATGATGACATGCCACTTTGACTTACATGTAAATAAGGCTTCCCGTCTTGAAATGAAAGCTTGGGATGATATCATGAATGCTGGATCCACTCACGTCTTTCCAGCCAAAATTCCGATCCCGCAAATGTGCTAGAGTCGGCACGTGACCTACCCCTGCCTTAGGGTTTCCCTTACCTTCGTTTGAAGTTACTCGCCCCACCAATATTGTGCGCAGAAAGCAGCCCGGCTTCACAATCCTCACATCGTCACATCACAAAAATCAGTCAAGAGTGAGTATACCCCCTACCTATGGCCGCAGACAAGCTGGTGAAGATGTGAATACTGACCCTAAATGCAGTGCAGATGTAAGCTCGAGCCCGCCGATTCCGAAGATCGACAAAAATCGCCTCCTTCGTTGTGTACTGACAGCCACCCAGTTTCGTGAAGACCCTGACGGGCAAGACCATCACCCTCGAGGTCGAGTCCTCGGACACCATCGACAATGTCAAGTCCAAGATCCAGGACAAGGAGGGCATTCCCCCGGACCAGCAGCGACTGATCTTCGCTGGTAAGCAGCTCGAGGATGGCCGAACTCTCTCCGACTACAACATCCAGAAGGTGCGTGGGATCTGAAAGACGGTTGCGACCGCAGGAAAACCGAATGGGAAAATGATGGGAACGTGCACTTACGCCGTATACAGGAGTCTACCCTCCACCTGGTCCTCCGTCTCCGTGGTGGTATCATTGAGCCCTCGCTCAAGGCTCTTGCTTCCAAGTTCAACTGCGACAAGATGATCTGCCGCAAGTGCTACGTACGTTGAGCCTCTCTGTTGTGCGAGACACTTTAGATTCTAACTAACTCACCAGGCTCGCCTCCCCCCGCGTGCCACCAACTGCCGCAAGCGCAAGTGTGGCCACACCAACCAGCTCCGACCTAAGAAGAAGCTCAAATAAACGATTACTCCATGGATGTGGCGTCTGGGATTTGGCATTTGGGGGTCGATGGCAAGGACAGAGGAGAGCTTTCTTTTGTTCACACGAGGCTGGTTGTTTTTACATTAGCATGTGCAGCTCAGGCAATACATTCTAGATGATGCCCATATGACGATGTGCCGTGCTGCAAGGTGTCCCGGCCAGGCCCTTCAAAAGAAATATAAAGCATTCAAGCTTCGAATTGTGCTTGTGCAAGGAATAGAGTGACAGTGTGTTAGGCATTAGGCATGGAGCAGTTCTGAAAGGAGGCGACGATAGCCATTGACATACAGATTGGTGGTGAATCAATCCGGTAGCTCTACCAATATACGGCATCCCAACAACTTGTTTGTGCCATGAACCCCTGCCATCCAATTCATCAAGTTATCCCTCGACTTGCAGGGTGTTGCATAACCTCCAAGACCCAACTCCTTAGCTCCTTTGATAATTACGGCCAGGGTCTGATAAGCACAAGTCCGGCAATCATGAGGCGCCGGTTAATCCTCGGTCCCATGCGTGACACGCTGCGCGCTCCTGGATTACGACAACTGCCAAACTGTCCCAATTGGAAGCTGACTTGACAGCAACCAGTAGCAGCAACTTCTACCCTCCCTTGTGACAGCGCTGTTCATTTCTCACCACGTAAACCTCCGCCAACTGAAAACGAGTCGCTCTTTACACCGGTTCAAAGCAACAGAAAGATAAAATTACTGCTTTCGCAATGTCTGGCTCCGGTTACGACGCAGTCGTCGATGTCGACGATGAGGTACGAAATGCCCCCTCTAGCTACAGCTGCACCAAGCTACAGTTTTGAGTCCCAGTATCTTTTCTATACATATCCTCTACGGCTTGCTAACAGGATACTTAGGGCGACCTCGGACACACCGATCTCCAAGAAGACCTCGAATTTCACACGTCCAACTTCAACGACACAAACCCAAACACCCGCAAGCCTCCCTCCGGCAGCAGCGGTCTTCCCGCACCGGTCACGGCCTCGAGCAGTTCGGGCTCGTCCAAGCGCTTCCTCTGGAGCATGAGTTTCTACGCGCAGTTCTTCGATGTCGACACCTCAGCTGTTCTGTCCCGCTGCTGGGCGGCCCTATTCCCCCGGGCCAACTTCCTCGATGTTCTTGAGGGTAACCCTGATCTCTACGGACCGTTCTGGATCGCCACGACGGTTATCCTGATTCTGTTCTTGGGTGGTACTATCAGCCAGTATCTCTCTGATACGGGCAAGGGGCCGTTTCTCTATGATTTCAAGCTGCTAAGTGGTATGTCTACTACAATGTGTTTTTAGGGGTTGCGTACTAACACAATAACCAGGCGCCGCCGGTCTCATCTACGGCTACACCCTCTTCATCCCCATGGGTCTCTTCCTCGCCCTCCGCTACTTTGGCAGCGAATCTGCCAACCTCCTCGAATGCTGGGCTTTGTACGGCTACTCCAACCTGATCTGGATCCCCGTGGCCCTTATCAGCTCCTCGCCCATCTCCATCCTCAACTGGGTCTTTGTCGGTGTTGGCTTCGGCATCTCGGTCGTTTTCTTGCTGCGCAACCTGTATCCCGTTCTCAGCGCCACTGATCGCCAGGTCAGCAAGATCCTGCTGGTGGTCGTGGTGCTCCTGCACGCTGGCCTGGCGCTCGCTATCAAGATCCTTTTCTTTGCACATGGAAGTCCCGCGGCGAGTAAACCGAATAACGGTAAGGGTGGTCGCATGTTCTAAGAGTTGATGGCAAGGAATTGGTTAGAAGGATGAGATGGGATATAAGGGATTGAATGACACGTGTAAGAGAATGTGTAGTCCTGGGTCTCAATACAGGCACGGTGTAACCAAAAAGGAGTCATTAGGAGAATAGATCATTTTGGCATTGATTGTACAATAAGTTAGAAGGCGCTTTTATTTGACTAACAATTCTACCTTGTCTTGTGTCACACCCTCAGTCAGACGGGGGAGATTGAGCGCGCCTTTCAACCTTTTCAACCGGCCCTTTGTGCGCCTCCCAGTCAAGCCAGCTCCCAGGATAATCGCCCACCTTTAGCCAGCCTGCGTGCTGCGCCAGCTGCGCGGCCGCCTTTGCTCGCACACCCGCCTTGCAGTAGAACAGCAGCTCCTTGTCCTTTGACGGCCGCTGGAATCCATACATGTCCTCAAAGTCCTCCTCGGGGATGTGGAAGCTCTGCACCGCTGTCGTGATGGGGATGTTTATCGCGCCAGGGATCTTGCCCGTATCAAAGAGCTCGACGGGTTCTCGCACGTCTGTAGCACATTTTAGTTGTTGAAACATGCAGAGGGAGTGTGAGGAGGGGAAGACGCACCGACAATGACTATATTGCTATCCTTGCTCGTCTCGACCTGCTTCTTCAGCTCATCAAACTCCCACTTCTTGATCTCTGGCGGGGGAGCATCGGTCTGGAGGTGTCGTATCGATCTGGCAAAGGGCGCAATGGCTCGAGGTGCTAGAGATGGTCTAGCTGTGCGGGCTGCGATGGCGAAGACCGGTCGGGCGGGATGAAGCGCGGAGGATGCGCGGAGGGCTGAGGAGACGAGGGCGCGACGAGACGCCATCGTGAGTATCGTATTAAGAAGGGTTAATTGGATGATAAAGGCGTGGTGGAAATTGAATTGAGGTTCAAGATGGTGAATCATGCGTGGACTATACCGAGCTTAGTTGACTGACTAAGGTAGGGAAGGGTCTAGGGGACTCATACCCGCACAACCGGTTATGCGTTTAGTATTACGTGCTTTTTGCATAACTGGTTATATAAATAAGGC